>JALPQI010031202.1:0-56022 GCA_025490895.1 Thaumatotibia leucotreta
TTTTTTTTAATAGAAATATGCTGCTAGAATCAAGTGTTTCTGTGAAAGACGTTGAGGAAAAAGGAGAGCCCTTTTAGTGACGGTGTGCCATTCAACCCGAGTTTTATGTTTAATGGACATTAAGAAAATTACGTGACAAGATTTTAAGTTGGTATGTTGATATTTAGTTTTACCGTATCTTTTCGTACCTATCTGAAAATAGCTTCCGAAAAAGGCAGCATTGTCAGACACAAGTTAAATATAACCTCATTTCAAAATCTTATCTTCTCAAATAGAAAACGCATGTTAAGAAAAACCGACAAAGAGCATGTCGGGCCGTGCTCAGTGTAGGGTTCAGGCTTGTAGTTATTCAAAAACGGCTGGGCCGATTATGTTCGAAATAGTTTTATTTTAAAGTATTCTACAAGCCCACTAATCATGATTTTTTAGTGTTTTTTGGACCCATGGATCCAAAGTTGAGGTGCGGGACACAATTTATGCCGTCTTCGAAAATATAGACTTTAGAAAAAAACTTTACCCTTAAGTATTCTTTTTTAAAGACCTATCCAACGATATCCCACACAATGGGAGGTACCCTAAACATTTTTTTTTTCTAAATTGTATTCTACCACTTTGTCGGCTTGATTATATTTAATATGTGTATATATATATACCTGTACCAAATTGTAAATTTCTAGTACTAACGGCCACTGAGCTATGCTGCGGTCAGACAAAGGGACAGACGGACATGGCGAAACTATATCTAAGGGTTTCTTGATTACAACGGAACCCTAAAAAGAGGTTAAATGAGTGTAGCACAATCATTTGTAAAAATGACAAAAGACATAAGTTCGGTTTATATGAGCCTTACGTCCAAAAAAATCGATTATAAAATCTATCCACATTTTACATATTATAAAGTTGGCAATCAGGTCAAGTAGGTATCTGTTAGTGATTTTATAGCACGGTTGTACCATCAGACCATCACGAAAACAAAATAATGTGTAGCATCAAGTTTTCCCTTTGACTGCATCTCCAGTGAGCAATAGAGGATTTTTTTACACAGAAAAGCGTAGGTGAACCTACAGAACACACGGAGCGTAGAAAGGCGATTTTTTTTGTGATCGAACCTGTATAACCCCGAGATGATCCCGTTGGCACCAAGTTGGGATCTTGGAGAAATCGAGGGATCTCTTCGAATGTTATAGGTACATGTATGGCGCTTTTGGTAATTTTCATTCATTTACAAGAATTTGCATTCAGAAATTAGGATATTGACCAATGAACCACAGATGATAGGATCTTGGAGAAATCTGTTGAAAATGGTTGTTTTTAAATTTTTAATTTGGTGATTATTCGGTAGTCGGTGTCTTTTCCCCGGGGTTTTCAATAAAGAGTATGCAACACCGCCCCGTATGTTCCACGTTGAAGGCGTCACATTTTCCGCTGTAACGCAATCTGGCAGGTTATCAATGACAAAGGCGAAAGTGGATCCTGCGCGGCAGCTGATTGATATATTACGGTATGAGAGATGTGAACACGATACGAGACCTCTGCCATTTTTAAACGGTTTTTATTAACTTCACCGCGTATCAACTGTCGTCGATGCTTCAAATCTTGTGATCGATTTTTCGACCACTTCTACTGCACCGAAATCAATAAAATTTGGAACTCTTATCAGGTCCCCATGACAATGCAATATTATAATATTTGTATCCTTGTATCCTCAAAGCCTGATGCTGCAGACGTACTGCTTACCTTAACCGAGAGTGTTAGACATGTGAAAATGAAAGTATAGCATGTTTGGCATAATCAAATACTAACAGCCTGATCTTGACTTCGAACTCCTCACTCCTGATGCTGCAGTACTGTCTACAATAACCGCAAGGTTTATCTTTTATTAATACCAGCATATGATTTTAAAGAAGTTCTTTAGATATTAAGTACAAACATGCGAATTTAATACTAACGTCCAACTCCTTAAATCTGATACTCCAGTGTTACTGCCTGCCACAACGGCTAGGTTTAGCGATATGTAGATTTTGAAGTACTGAATAAGATATTTAGTAGAAACATACGGATTTCATTATCATCATCATATCAGCCGAAAGACGTTCACTGGTGAATATAGGCCTCCCCCAAAGATTGCCACAAGGACCGGCCCTGTGCCACCCGCATCTAGCGACTAGCGACGATCATGAGTCCATCTTGTTGAGGGCCTACCCACGCTACGCCTTCTGGTACGTGACCGCCACTCGAGAACCTTACTGCCCCAACGGCTATCGGTTCCACGCGCAACGAACCCCGCCCACTGCCACTTCCTGCGGCCCTCCGGCCGATAGACTGACAGCGTGAGTGGATAGCGTAGGGCGAGCTGTTGGGTCCGGCTGATAGACTAACAGCGTGAGTGGTTCGCGTAGGCCAGGCCGTCGGGCCTGCGGCCCTCCGGCTGATAGAGTGACAGCGTGAGTGGTCCGCGTAGCGCAGGCCGTCGGGCCTGCGGCCCTCCAGCTGATAAAATGACAGCGTGAGTGGATCGCGTAGCGTAGGGCGAGCCGTCGGGCTTTCGGCCCTCCAGCTGATAGAGTGACAGCGTGAGTGGTTCGCGTAGGGCGAGCTGTTGGGTCCGTCTGAATGACTAACAGCGTGAGTGGTTCGCGTAGGGCAGGCCGTTGGGCCTGCGGCCCTCCAGCTGATAAAATGACAGCGTGAGTGGATCGCGTAGCGTAGGGCGAGCCGTCGGGCCTTCGGCCCTCCAGCTGATAGTGACAGCGTGAGTGGTTCGCGTAGGGCGAGCCGTCGGGCCTGCGGCCCTCCAGCTGATAGAGTGACACAGTGAGTGGATCGCATAGGGCGAGCCGTCGGGCCTTCGGCCCTCCAGCTGATAGAGTGACAGCGGGAGTAGTTCGCGTAGGGCGAGCCGTTGGGCCTGCGGCCCTTCAGCCGATAGACTGACAGCGTGAGTGGTTAGCGTAGGGCGAGCTGTTGGGTCCGACTGATAGACTAACAGCGTAAGTGGTACGCGTAGGGCAGGCTTATAGAGTGACAGCGTGAGTGGATCGCGTAGCGGAGGGCGAGCCGTCGGGCCTTCGGCCCTCCAGCTGATAGAGTAACAGCGTGAGTGGATCGCGTAGCGGAGGGCGAGCCGTCGGGCCTTCGGCCCTCCAGCTGATAGAGTGACAGCATGAGTGGTTCGCGTAGCGTAGGGCGAGGCGTCGGGCCTTCGGCCCTCCAGCTTATAAAGTGACAGCGTGAGTGGATCGCGTAGCGTAGGGCGAACCTTCGGGCCTTCGGCCCTCCAGCTGATAGAGAGACAGCGTGAACGGTTGGCGTAGCGTAGGGCGAGCCGTCGGGCCTTCGGCCCTCCAGCTGATAAAGTGACAGCGTGAGTGGATCGCGTAGCGTAGGGCGAGCCGTCGGGCCTTCGGCCCTCCAGCTGATAAAGTGACAGCGTGAGTGGATCGCGTAGCGTAGGGCGAGCCGTCGGGCCTGCGGCCCTACAGCTGATAGAGTGACAGTGTGAGTGGATCGCGTAGCGTAGGGCGAGTCGTCGGGCCTTCGGCCCTCCAGCTGATAGAGTTACAGTGTGAGTGGATCGCGTAGCGTAGGGCGAGCCGTCGGGCCTGCGGCCCTCCAGCTGATAGAGTGACAGTGTGAGTGGATCGCGTAGCGTAGGGCGAGCCGTCGGGCCTTCGGCCCTCCAGCTGATAGAGTGGCAGGCTGGCAGCGTGAGTGGTTCGCGTAAGGCGAGCCGTAGGGCCTGCGGTCCTTCAGCTGATGGTCGACTGACAGTATGAGTTTATATTTTATAGTTTCGAAATTCGACTTGTATAATGTGTGCAATATAAAAATTTTAACTTGATTTTCTCAATAAACGAAATTGATTGATATATTCCTTATTGTCGGATCTCTGTTATTTAAGGTATTGTTTGAATAACACACGTCCATTTGAGACACTTCGGGCATTCAAGCTGACATTTTTTAGTGTCGGATTTCTAAAAATATCTATTCAGCAGGGATTCCCCTCTCGTTTCACATAAAATAATGTCTATTACGTTTACATATGTGTCGTGACTAAAGCGCGAGAGTTAAACGCTAGCATGCATAATTGTATTGAATATTACAAACAACATCTTTGATCTAGAATAAGTAGGTATAGTATCGGCAATTAACTTAACAATTGTACTAAAAACTTGAAAATAAAATAAATAAAAAAAGTTTTAAGTTAAACGGTTTTTATTGCACCAAAAACTAGAAAATAAAAATTAGTTGTAACGAACCGTAGATGCTACTTTCTGTAGATTAGTCACGTGAAACTATTATCACTGTAGTCTTCCCAAGTCGGATGCTGAAAACCACGTTTAGCCTCTATGTCAGTGGATTAAGCGTTACTTAATCGGAAACTTTTACCAAACTAAAATAAAAACGTGGGGCGTTATTATAAAGAAACATACAAGTTCAAAAAATGTAATTGTAGCTTTAATTTTGCAATTAATCATCCATTTGTTCCAACACTTCTACGGAGGTAGTAAATAACTTTTATCAAGACCAGAACAAAACTTATTACACTATTGCTGTCTTGATTTCTGTGTGTTCTTAAATAACTATAGTGACTTATACACAATTGCGTACGCCCCACGTTTTTGTTTCAGTTTGGTAAAAGTTTCAGATTAAGTAACGCTTAATCCACTGACATAGAGGCTAAACGTGGTTTTCAGCATCCGACTTGGGAAGACTACAGTGATAATAGTTTCACGTGACTAATCTACAGAAAGTAGCATCTACGGTTCGTTACAACTAATTTTTATTTTCTAGTTTTTGGTGCAATAAAAACCGTTTAACTTAAAACTTTTTTTATTTATTTTATTTGTGTAAATTTTTGCCACTATCGGCACCCAGCTGAATTATCGCGGCGCTCTTGTTTCAGGGTAGGATTTACTGACGTCGTTAAAACACTGTTAAAGGATTTTCGATAAGGTCAACAGGGTATTATCAAACCGCGATTAGAATAGGATTCGAAAGTGCTGTTGACACAACAGTGTATAAGTCAATGTAGGATAAATTCATAGTTATATTCATAGTTTAAGTGCAGAGATTTACAGACAATAGATTTATTAATCACTCACTACACCTATAAATAACTGTGTTCATGGTAAATATTGTGTCATTTGTTGCGTCAACTGTACTTTCGAATCCCCTTCTGATTCCGATTTGTTAATAAGTATAGCGTCCTTTCTTCGAAACTAATATTTACATAGTATATTAACATAATAGCTTAACCCGCTATTCAACATTTTACTTGTGTTTGGTCCATTAACGTTTCGGTTGTTTAAAACATATCCTATTTAAATTTTTCATAGATCTCAGGCAGACATGCGCGTTGTTATGAAATCGCTATGTCCTGTCCGTTGTTGTACAACAACGTAATTGCACAATTGATTTGGGGCATTTTTGTGCTCGTGTCAGACGCCCATGTTTAATATATGGTTGCAGGGGTTAACTGATGAAGTCAACCTTGGAAATACAACTTTTTAATACCTGGTTACGTAAATCGGTTTTTCATATAAATAAATTAAGAACAATTTATTAAATCCTCATTTTAAATACTAGCTCCATTATTAATTAATTAAATACATTCACATAAAAACGTTACTTATATACACGGTAACGAAGGTTACTTATATACACGGTGGAATTTAATCACAGTGGTGAACAGGAACCCATTTTTCTAATTCAGTAATCGATGGAGGTCACGTTTATGTAGTACTTAAGTGGAACCAATTTTTTTTTAGCATAAAATTTTTTTATGTTGAAATTAAAATTTATTGTCACCCTACTAATGGTTTAGTCTGAAAAGTTTAATACCTCTTTTCAAACTATCAGCCATAGAAACTTAAAACATAAATGAGCAATAACCACTCACATGCTTTAATTTTTGCGATAGACTCTATTCCTATGTAAAATAAGAGCGATGCATGGCTGATAGTTTGAAAAGAGGTATTAAACTTTTCAGACTAAACCATTAGTAGGGTGACAATAAATTTTAATTAAAGTTTAATTTCAACTTAAAAATTTGTTATGCTAAAAAAAAACTTGGTTCCACTTAAGTACTACATAAACGTGACCGCCATCGATTACTGAATTAGAAAAATGGGTTCCTGTTCACCGATTAAATTCCACCGTGTATATAATAAACGTCTCCTAACTTAACTAGGCGCTAAGTTTTGTTTGTCTCTTTCGGTCTTATCAATATGTTGGAAAGAGCGAAAGGGACAAACAATACTTAGCGGGTTGCAGGAGACGTTCATAAACATGAACATAGGTAACAATATACAGGTAAAACATAGGTAAGAATACTTTTGTCACCACCCCAACTCCTCCTTCGGGTGTCGTAAGAATCGACTAAGGGATTGAAGTGTCACCGACCATTATTTGACAAAATTTTGATGATGGGCACCAGCGTCATCATAGTGGACACATTACTGCGATTGCCAATCCTCTTGCCCAGCGTGGCGATTATGGTCATTTACCTCCTAATGCGTCTATACGCATAGTTAATAGGGGAGGCTTGCATCCAGCAGTGGACTATCATAGGTTGAAGATGATGATGATGATGATAGGTCTGGTACAAAATTATGTAAGAGCTCTATGCTTCGCCGATAGGCATACAAAACGGGCATCACTCATATTTATAGGCCAGACCAGATAACTTAGGCAAGTAAAGGTGAGTTTATACCAAACGAGTGAATGCTCATTCTATTCCCACTCTACGAAATTCGCTCGTTACACAAAACTTAATTCATCGAAATTCGTTGATTACGTAGAGAGGGGGATAAAATGAGAATTTGCTCGTTTGGCGTAAAGAAACCTTTACGCCGCGGCCACGACATCGGTCTAAGGCGACCGGCTTAGCGGAAAACGTATGGTGCTCCCTCTCGTACCCATATCGGCATCCCGCTCCAACTCATGGATTCGCTCGCCGCTGGTCGCCTTAGACCAATGTCGTGGCCGGGGCATTATGATTATTTTAGTCTTATGGCATATTTTACGAATCGTTAATAAACCGGTGTTTAAAGTTGAACGAATAATGAAGTAAGAAAGAATAAGTCATAAGGGCGGATTTTAATTTTTTTATAGTTTTTTCAAATTTTGGATTTTTTCATCGATCCTCATAAGCAGAAAATGTGTCCCCAGAATTCCATAAATTTTTTTATGTTCCAGTGAGTTACGGTCGAAGAAAGTGCGAGAAAAATAGTAACTCAAAGGATTTTTTTTGGGACACGTATTTATTTCTATCAGGTGTTAAATCCTTCTTTGTAACGCTCCGGGAATTGAGTTAAATAATAAATAAAACCGTATAACACTGAGTCCAGCTTTTATTTCACTCCTTAACCGTAATTACATTTGTTTATTTCACTCCTTAACCGTAATTACATTTGTATGTAAATGGTTGTTCATTGTTCGAATGACTTAACGGAAAAGTTATCTTTTAAATAACCAGTACGCACGAAAACGACTGCACTCCAAAAATGGCGCCACTCGAACTGTCAACCAGTAGACATCTCCCGCCGATATGTCAATGTCACTCGAGCAATGACCAATAACAATGGTACCAACAGTAATCGTTTTCGATCCAAATAACAACCAAAATGCAATAAATTACATACAATATGAAATATGACAAATTACTTTTAAAATAATCTTAAATGCTAACAAATTCGTCCATCCTGACTAAATGTCATGTCCTCGTGACAAGTGAGAAAGAGAACTCAAATTAGATTTTAACATAATAGTATTAAAAATACGAATTTATTGATAATTTATTAAACTATTTTCTCGCAAGCACCGTTAGCTACCATTTCTCACAATACCTACAAGTTCAGTTTTGTATAATAGCAAAGAAAATATAATTGTTAATATCTTCATTTAACCTTAATAAAATTTAATGTAATTTAAGTTAATGATTGCTATCGTTGCAAGCCGCCGTGAAATCATCAATCGTTAAAAATTGAAACAATAACAAGTCACATGTTCTGAAGTTAATACAAAATCTCAACCTAACCTTAAATCAATGTCAGTAATTTCTACTAATTACCGTAAATAAAGTAAATTAATCAATTAAGACGACATATCATTGTGATACTTTTACATAAATAATCATCTATAACTTTTTTTTTTATTAATCCATCCTTTTAGGAAAATCAAAAATCTTCCAATATCTTTCCAGTAAATATCATTCCAATTATCCTTCCTGTAAAAATCCTTCCAATATCCTTCCTGTAAAAATCCTTCCAATATCTTTCCCTATAAAGCAATCCACATTTTGTTTCTGATGTATATTTTCTAAATATCCTCCAAAAACTAACTAATTTAACCATCATTATCATCGTTTACGTAATAACGCGATTGGTGAATCAGACTTCATAATCATAATATACTAGTAAATACTACATTTGTATTCAGTCGCTATCAACCTTCTCCATTTCACCTTCACTAGAATCGCTATTTTCTACTCCCTTGAAACTTAGCCACGGGTGTATCCTGTCTACAGGATGTACCCCTTTGTAACTAGCTTTACCTTTTCGTTTTGTTAGTGGCGTATCCTCTACCATATACCTATCATTTGGCAGCTCTCCTACAATCCTATAAGGACCGTAACATTTAGCCTTCAGTTTTTTACTTTTTCCCGGGCAAAGCGTATTTCGTTCTACCCTGACCAGGTCGCCAACAGAAAAACTACGCGGACTACACCTACCCCTATCAAATCTTTCCTTCTGTTTTGCCTGAGACTTTTCAATATGTTGACTAACGTCAGCTCGAATACTCTCAAGATTAACCTCTTTCTCCGTTAACAATTCTTCATCATGTAAAACCGTTACTATCTTGCCTTCTGTCATCCCTTTTAATTTTAAGCCAAACAGAACTTCTGCCGGAGTTTTACCAGTCCCTTTATTGACCGTATTATTTAGACCCCATTGTACGTCTATTACTTTGTCATCCCATAACTCCTCACTTCGGCCATGGTTCATGGCAGTAAGTGAATCAAGTATGGTTCGGTTGTACCGCTCCACCTGCCCATTTGCACGTGGAGTGGCAACTGCATTCATTATGTGGTGTACGCCTAAGTCTTTTAAAAACGTTTTTATCTTTTTGCCAGTGAATGAAGAGTATCTGTCGGTTATAAGTCGAGTAGGTAAACCAAATGTCCCGAAATATTCTCTTAATATTTTGATGGTAACCGTAGCTTTTGTGCTTTTTACTGCTTTAAGTACAATAAACTTGGTAAACGCTTCTATAATTACTAACAGATACCTATTTTTAGACCGACTAGGGTTAAAGGGGCCCAAATGGTCAGCATGCAGTGTGTGAAACGGGGTAGTAATTTTTGGAATTGGGTGTAGGAAGCCTGATTTTTTTCCCGAAGGTGCCTTACTGAGTGCACATTCTAAGCAGGCACCAACATATTTTTTTATAAATTTTCGCATTCTCGGAAACCAATAATGCTCACTAACTTTTTCGAAGGTCTTATCGACCGAGAAATGACCAATGTCATCGTGACACGTTCGTAAAATCTGCCATCTCACACCTCTGGGTACTAACCATTTGGGTCCATTGGACGTGATCTTAAACACGTTATTGTTTTTCAAACAATAGTTATTCTTAACTTCAACTACATTGTTGTTACTCGGATCCGACAATATATCCTTAATCCTTTTTACTTCACTATCATCCATTTGAACAGTTTTAAGCCAAATGTCGTCTATTTGAAATACAGTGGGAAAATCCAAATTAACATGATCATCTGACACCGGGTTTCTGCTCAAAGCATCGACATGCATCATACCTTTCCCTGATTTATATTTTATGTCACAATCGAATTCTTGTATCAAACTCCACCAGCGAGCAACTCGCGGCAACATATCCCTTTTAGTGAATGTCGCCCGTAATGAATTACAGTCTGTCACAATCACAAAAGGCATGCCAAGTAGATATGTCCTGAACTTTGTTAGAGATGAAACCACCGCTAAGGTTTCCAGTTCATACGCAGAAAAATGTTGCTCTTCTGGTGAAGTCTGACGACTATAATATGCAACTGGTTTCAGATCACCTCCTTTTTGTCTCTGCAATAATATTCCCCCTACTCCCATCTTACTTGCATCAGTATGCAATTCTGTATAAAGGGAAGGGTCATAGAGAGCCAAAATAGGTCGAGATACCAGCTGCTCCTTCAATCGGTCAAAAGCCTGCTGTTGCGTTTCTCCCCAAACCCAAGGCGTGTTATTCTTTAAAAGACTTGTCAATGGCCTAGCGATGATCGCAAAATTATTTATAAATTTCCGGAAAAAACTAGCTAAGCCAATGAACTGCCTAACATTGTGTACGTTTTTGGGTACTGGAAAGTTGTTAACGGCTTCAATCTTTTTTGTTCCTGGCCTAATACCATTGACGCATATCTCAAAACCTAGGAAATCTATTGAGGTTTGAAAAAATTTACACTTCGTTAACTTTAATGTTAATTTAGAAGCTCTCACATTTTTCAAAATGTCTTCCAATTTCTGTAAACCTTCATCGACTGTCTTAGAGGGAACGAGAATATCGTCCATATACACAACTGCGGCACTGAATCGAAGAGACCCTAAAGCTTTATTCACAGCGCGCTGAAAAACCGCAGGCGCATTTGCTAAGCCAAACGGCATTCTATTAAACTCCCACTGACCGTCTGGAGTAACAAATGCGCTTTTAGGTTTAGCATCCTCAGCTAGTTCGATCTGGTAGTACCCACTGGCCAGATCTAGTGCCGAATAATACCTATTGTCTGCTAGCCGATTCAGTTGATCTTCCATACAGGGTAGTGGGTAATGTTGTTTGACAGTTTTCTTATTAAGTTGCCTATAATCTATGCATAATCTTTTATCCCCCGTCTTTTTCCTAACCAAGATTATAGGACTCGCGTACGGTGAGTTTGATTCGCGAACTATACCAGTCTCTACTAATTCATCAACCATTCCCTGAACTTCCTGCCTTTCATTTACTGACATACGATATGGCCTGTATACAACCGGTTCATTATCTTTTAGGTCGATATTCATTTTCTCTATACCGGTACACCCTAATTCCTGTAAACAACTTGCGAAGCAATCCCGATAAGAGTTGACTATTCCCAGCAATCTGATTTTGTCTTCTTGGGATATATTCCCAACATTTAATTCATCTAAAGTGAAAGGCTTAAGAGGTTCACTTTTGCTGTCAATCTTATTTATTTTATGAATACCAAAGGATTCGAGAATAACTTCAGCCCGAACAATCAATTCATCTATTGCAAAGTGTAATTGCTTTGACACAGGTTCTATGATAATAACGCCTTTCCCTTTAACTAACTCATAGACGCCTTCTCTCAAGAAATATTCTTTACCTGTTTGTCCCCGATAACCTCCACTTATGTAAATCATCCCATCATAACCCGTATCACAATACACGTCGATGAGTCCAGTCTCATGTACAGTGATAGCCTCACTAACTTTCAGCTCCACTTTCGCTTTAATATTAGATTCCGTTGAGTTCTCGAATAATAATTCATCGCTAGTTTTTATAATTTTCACATGAGGCTGTTCGGTGAATGTTTGACCAATTAGAACAGGGTGTTTGAGAAACAGGTCAGGTACCACCACACATGAGACCGTAGATGCTACATTTTGTATTTTAATCTCTGCTATACATGATCCAATTGAATTTACTAATGCCCCTCCAAAACCTAACATAGGATGAGATTCTGAGGTATCCCATTGTTTGAAAATATCCTTAGCTGCACTCTCGCGTATCAACGTTAACTCACTTCCCATATCAATAAAAGCTTCGATAGGGTTATTGTTAATCAACACAGTCTGAACATATTTGTCACCTCTGTTTTTATCCAACGGCGATTTTATGGTCATCACAGATTTTTTCATTTCATTATTTAAATGTTTTACCTGACGAAAACATTCAGAATCTGTATGACCAACCGCTGAACATTTATTACATTTTTTTATTGGTTTAGGACACTTCGAAACAGGGTGACCCTCCTCCTTACAGTTGTAACACCTAATTGGTGGTTTGTTAGAAGTATTTGTCCTAAACACGTTAGATTTCATATTACCACCCCCTTTCTTGAGGTTCGATTGGTCAGATTTCTGCATGTTCACTTTTCTCAAATAGGCCAATAATCTATCACAATCATCAAATTGAGCAGCTTCAGCACCCATTCGTACCGACCTGTCATCTATGCCATGTACAATGCATTCAACTGCCCTCCTACCCGTTACTACCTCTAATCGATTTATTAAACTAGTCTTATCATAAAAATACGTTTCCAAAGATTCACCAAACTTTGCCCGCCTGTTAAGCATATCTAACATCATCTGACCAAAATTTTCATTTGCCGGGAACGCACTCTTTAATTTATTTTGCCACTCGTCCCAACTTAATAAAAGAGAAGGCAAACCCTCATACCATTTCTTAGCAACTCCAACAAGTTTTGGTAATGCGTAGTGAATGGTTTGCCTCTCTGTCCAATCATACAATTTTGCACTCTCATTTACCTTTAAGAGCCATTTATCAACAGTTTGATTCTTTAAAGAGGGATCAAATTCAGGGATTATATTATTATTTGAAAAAGTCTCCTTTTTTGTTTTACTGTGACTAACCCTACTCATACTTTCTATGATATTCGCAAACTTGGTAATCAAATCCCTATCGGTACTTCGATTATCTGAAAGTCTAATTTTACTGCGTGATCTAAAGTTTTGACGGCGATCTCTATAACGTTCACTCGGCGACCGGCTATAAGACCGTTCATGACTTCGCGACGACCGATTATAACGTGCCAAGGTATAGCGATTCATTGTTCTATCGCGTGTTCGCGTCAGCCTACCAGGTGATGCCCTACGTCGAACTCTACTACGACTCCGATTCTGTATATTCCGAGAATCTCCACGTTCATAAATAATTGAAGCTTGTCTACCTCGACCGGTCTCCCTAGACGCTCGGCTCCTTGACCTGTCTCCACCGCTGAACTGCCCTCGATCCGGTGTCCGAAGTTGCCGTCCTCTGGTTTCTGTGCTTCGTCCAAGTGGCCCACCACTTCTACGTTCACTGCGCAACCGAGGTCTTGAGCGCCGCCCTTCATCCATTGTACTAAGATCGCCTGGAGGTGATCTTGAACGCTGCTCTTCATCTATTTCGCTTTGGTGACGAGATCTCGAGCGCGGTACCTCATCCATTGCACTTGTGGGCGATTAGTGATCCTTGCTTCTGAATTTGTTAAATCCTTCTTTGTAACGCTCCGGGAATTGAGTTAAATAATAAATAAAACCGTATAACACTGAGTCCAGCTTTTATTTCACTCCTTAACCGTAATTACATTTGTTTATTTCACTCCTTAACCGTAATTACATTTGTATGTAAATGGTTGTTCATTGTTCGAATGACTTAACGGAAAAGTTATCTTTTAAATAACCAGTACGCACGAAAACGACTGCACTCCAAAAATGGCGCCACTCGAACTGTCAACCAGTAGACATCTCCCGCCGATATGTCACTGTCACTCGAGCAATGACCAATAACAATGGTACCAACAGTAATCGTTTTCGATCCAAATAACAACCAAAATGCAATAAATTACATACAATATGAAATATGACAAATTACTTTTAAAATAATCTTAAATGCTAACACAGGATCGAAAGAGCTCGTGATTCTGAGTAGAAAAAATGCAAAATAGTACAAATTAGGTTTTATTTTATAAATACTACAATAAAATAAAAATTCGCCCATAACTTAGTCATAAACATTTAGAGCTTAATATATATTATGTGGTGCATACCTACGACAGGTGTTTAGTGAGCCATGTCCCATAATTTCATTCATGTTGTAGCACAGTGTTGTAGGCACCTCCTCGATAATTGTGTCACTTTACTCCTATATTATGACTCCATTTTCGAAAGTAACCTTATCAATTAGAGTTGATGGGGTTTGGTAATGTTTGCCTAATACCATTAGCTTGTACCATAATAAGCTAAAGGGCGATCTATTGTAGTAAATATTAGAAACACGTAATATAGAAATCGTCTAATAATGTCAAGCGAATACTTTACGAGTATATTGCATTAGATCACTATTGATTTCTGCTATGACGATCACACAGTAAATTCGAGGAGAATAGGTACCTACATCAAAAAATAATTATGTTTATGAGCCAAAAAAATACATTGCATACTAATAAGTTTTACAGTGATCCCCACACTAGGGAAGGCCTGTATCGTGGGGTCAAGATCAGACAGGATTTCTAAAAATAATGCGAAGCGCAAGTAACCTAATGTATATTAGGTACCTATCTAATGCCAGCTCCCCGTTTGATATTTCCTACTAAGAAGGAAGTTGAAAAAAAAACGTGATTCTTAATCCTTGCAAGCTGTCTATTAAATATTGCCTTTGGATGTCGCTCGTTGCTCTCGATCTACTTATCTTATCAGTCAAGTGTGCGGCACGACGTAGTGATATTGAAATCAAATTGCAGTCATATTTTATGTATCCAAATGAGTCTCAGGAGTAGTGAAAATGGTTTTGGCATCAGAACTGCTCTCGGAATAGACGTAACATATTGCTTTACGAACGGCTGTGACAGTTGCCAACGAGTAGAACCTGCGTATTGGAAATATCCTATATTTCCTATTTATATTTTTTTAACACCTCGACAATCAAGCATACGGTTTGCTTTAGGATATAAGTAGTTGCCGTAGCTTTAATTTCTCTTTCCCCGTTATGTGATTTTGAAAATAAAATATTTGCAAATAAGACTTGATCGTACCTACAGGTTCGGCTATTTGAAACACGTAGGTAGATAGTTATTTAATGAAAACCACATAAAGACTATTAAAATTTAATATTAATATTGAAACAGCTTGAAACATTTGGAGCGTGTTTTATGAAGCGTGTTTACAATTTAGAATAACGTTACATAGTACGGCGACACGCAGAAGTAACATTTAATTCATTACCGCGCGGTTTACAGTTTTGTGACTTAGACATCTCGCTTATTGCTTTTCACTAACACAAGCTACAAGTTCAAGCGGAAGCGGTTTAATAATAAGGTCCGTCGAGTCGAGTCCTGGCGACGACATCGGTCTAAGGCGACCGGCTTAGCGGAAAACGTATGGTGCTCCCTCTACTACCCATATCGGCATCCCGCTCCAACTCATGGATTCTCTTAGACCAATGTCGTGGCACTCGTGGCCGGGCCGTTAAGGCCGTGGTCGTTTCGAGCTGCCGCCCGTGGCCGAGAGCGTCCCATCGTCTCAAGACTCGGGAGTGGTCGTTTTCGCCTGCCGCGTGCGGCGTTCCCTGTGTAGCGAGCGAAAACGACCACTCCCGAGCATTCTCGAACACACCATTCGGACGCCGCGGGCCGCTGTCAGCCGCGGGCGGCGGGTCGAAACGACCGCGGCGTTAGTAAGTCGTTATCCTTACCTATGAAATCAGCGTTTTTATTCATCGACATTGGTTGTGCCACAGAGTTAGTTAATATCAGCTGTTTATATCTTTATATAGTTCTGTGGTTGGTGCATAATTTGATTATTTCAATCGTAATTCCGAGATTCTTTTTTACTTCAGAATACCTATGTACAATTTCATCAGCTTAACTTGGTATGTTTGATTTTGAGACCAAAGAATAATCCCTAAAATTCATTGTATGAAATTCTGTTTAAGTTTTTATTTATCTTCATCTGAGCTTCCTACGTCCAGTGTAGTATAATTTAAGGTACTGGTCCCACCGCTAGCTATGAGCTATCGGCTATAAAAACGAACAAAAGATAATATCTCCTGTGCAAATAACAGATAGGTACACGATGTTGTTAGTTACTGGCTCAGCTATGAGCTATAAATATCGCCGTGTCTCTTTTAGCGCTTATCTTTTGGTGCTTTCTATAGCCGATAGCTCATAGCTTACTCGCTGGCGTTGGTGGTGGGACCAGTGCCTTAAGTTGAAAATACCGCCTCATTTTTAAGACAGATTTTTTTACGTAGTCCGGGCGAAGACGTAAGACTTAATAAGATTGGCTTTGTTCTGATGAATTTATTTCATAATAATTACCTATATTTTTACCCCCTTATTCATAAACGTCTCCCGCTAAGTATTGTTTCTCCCTTTCGCTCTTATAGACATATTGATAAGACCACATAGGACAAACAATACTTAGATGCTTGCTAAGTTAGCAGACGTTAGGGACGAAGGGGGTTATTTTGTATTTCCGAATTATTTTTCTCTTAACTCATAATAATTCTCTACGCGTACTTTATTCCGCAAAGAACAAAAGAAAGTAGATAAGTATAAAAGCCAAGATCGAGATGTTCTGGATTGCTCACGATGTTTTTCTTTACCAAAAGTAGTTTTCCGAATAGGTTCTGGCAAATATCACTTGATATTTCGTGCGCTGCCTTCTCCCTCATTAAGCACGCTTTTAGATAATGATTTGGAAGGATTCGAGGTTGTTTTGTGATTGGAGGTGGATTGGGGTGTGAGAAATGTTAAGTGATTATGGGGGTTGAGGAAGGCGAACGGATGGTTTGATGGCCAGATAATGGGGAGCAACTGTCGAACTAAATAATGACATCAATAATGAACCTTATGTAAGCTTGGGTGGCGGTTTGGGTATTTGTTGTAATTTGTATTTGTTGATACAGTTTAGGTCCTAAGCTGGATCGCATTAGTAAATTGTGGAAGCTCCTTGATCGCGCTCTGTGGAGTACATTGGGAGAGGCTTACGTCCAGCAGTGGACTGTGTCAGGCTGATAATGATGATGATGTCGATTGTTTATAAAAATATTTGAAATCAGAAATAAACATAAGTGTTTTTCAGGTACCTACCTACTTAAGTGTTTTTACTAGTATTTTACTAAATGTCAGTCTAAATTTGTTTCTAACGATTTATGTATAATTAAAAAAAAAAGTTTTTATAAAATTTCTCTTCTACTAGAATACCGTCTTTCCCTTTTACTTGGGCTCGAGTGGGCCGCATTTACTAGATGTCCCCAGAGGAAAGACACGTAAATATGCCACAAGACAGCCAAACATGAACCATCGAACATTTTATGTGATACTATTTTAAATTTATGCCCGCGAAACGTGGACTTTTATTATGAGTAAAACGTTTACGAATAGGTGATGCAGTGAGTTATTGACTCTGACAGGCTATCCGGACTTTGTGACATATATGACGTCGCGTATTTAAATTTTGATAATATTCTTTTTTATCGGTCGTTATTTTCAAAACTGTACCTACAATTTATACAGTGTGTAAGTCTAATACGGGCGATCAATTAAACCAGGCATGGGATTCATTAGTGTAATCATGTATTACAAGGTTTTTTAAAGTTACTCTCCATTATGACCCAAAATAATTTTTTTAAGTTTATCGGAGCAGCAATGTAGGTACGAACATTTGTTATTGTTGATATGGCAGTTATGTCATCTGCTTTTGAAATTAGCTGTCATCGAGTCTTTAACTCGCGTATTTTGCTCTACATTGCGCGCCGAATTATTTTGTATGGAAAATTTTGTTGCCCTAATTTTAAGTAAAAGTTATTTGAATGTACTTATTATGTCGTAAACTAACACCCGTTAAGAGCTTCGCCCGTATTAGACTTACACCCTGTATACATAAATTCAATTTTACTAATCTAACTAATCTATATTTTCTAAGATTGGCCCTTGTGGCATTGTACCGATGATGCTGGCGGCATTTCCTCGCTGTATCGCCAATATCGCCATACTGAATGGCATTTCTAGGGGCTGTAAATATTACTACATTAACAAGTTGTTATACGATTTGGGTTCAAACTCTAATATAATGAAAAGTTTAGTTAATCTTAAGCATATCACCTGGATATGTGCACACCACGTACTCAATTGTACTGGCCGAACCACACCGCATACACGCGCAGGCCACGCAAGCGGTGCGTCATCTACCAAGACATTTCATACGATACAATGCTAACGCGCATTTGTTTTTGCCAAATATTTCTTATCCTTTTAAACGAGTAATCCTTGATTATTTTCATCAGGGATCTCGGAAATGAGTATGTTATTTATAATATTTGTTGCGTAGGGATTTGCTTTTTGGGGTAAATGTTCGATCTTGGTTTTAGTTAGCTCAGTTGCAAGGTACCTACTTTCCAATAATATTAAACAAGCTTATTCATTTTTTTTTTAATACCTAAATATACCTATTCAATTAATGGAATTAGCATGCAATGTCACAGACTCGGACACCATTTGACCGAGATTGAAGACATAAAACTTCTGAAGTTTAAACAAAGTAAAATTGTGATTTGGTGGCCGAGTCATTAATCTGGCTTTAGACGCCATTTACAGCGGTGTTTTGATTGGAATTCTATACTGCGGGAAACAGGCATCTGCCTTCTTTTATGACATTAGAATCTTCTTTTGAAGATTTCTCTATCATTTAAAGTAAAAACATGTACATAATGTATTTATACACATATAATGTATACACATATATTTTGCCTTTTTTATAATTTGTTGAAAAATGAGAAAAATGGAGTCGAATCAAATTCATATTCTTTCTTCAGCACCAACTTTTGTTTTATCTCTGTTTAACCCAATGGTTGACTGCTAGATGGTAGAGAATGCTTTTTAACATTAAGTCCGCCATTTGTACATTTTTCTTTGTTTGTGCAATAAAATATAAATAAATAAATATTTGACAGAGGCAAAAGCAACTGAGGGGTGATGTCGTCTATCTGAGTAATCTTGACGAAGCCTGTGTTGCGGATTTTTATGTGCCCTTTTCTGTATGATTTTAATTTTCTTAACCCTTAATTCTACAACGTCCAAAATAGTGTTAAATGGTAGGCCTCCTTTCTATATTTATTTTATTTTTTGACACAGAATCTTTACGACTACTTATTGAGTGACAAGGAGACTTGAAAACATGATCATCCCTAGTTTGTGTCGAATGGAGGGATAAGCTAAATTCATAACTCATTGCGGAGGTTATTCGTATCTGTAGATAGCGTGGAAGATACCGAGCTCACCGACGCAATTACCCAATAGTCGTATTTGCCTCGACATAAATTAAACAATGAACAAACTTTGAATACAAGTACGAAAAAATTAAACTCGAAACGAGTGGCGTTAAATTTCCGACGATACGGATTTCCTTCTCGCACGTGTACTTGTATTGTAGGACGTTTTTCAGTAGGTACAGATGGGCCCTCCGAAGTTTTGACCGTTTGGTAGCCAGATTTGGTAGCTGGCTGCCAAATGGGAAATATGGTTTCCCGCCTTGTAGCCAGCTATAAAATGGGAATAAATTGCCCATCTCGTAGCCGGATTTGGTACACACCTGGTTACAAATCGGTAAAGATAAGTCCTGATTTAAAGCCATTTAGGTACCTACTGGGATTTTATTCCCATTTCAAAGCTGGTAACGAAATTTTGGCTACCAAACGGTACTATAGGAAAAATTTAACCAGTTCGCGCACGTGCTTAAAAGTTTATATTTTCAATCAATAACAAAACTAGATATCACGAACGAGCTGTTTACCCCTGTAATTCTCTTGTATCTCTACGAAATAAACAACGTTTGCCGCAAGACTCAATCCATCATTCTAACTCGACATTTACTTTTGTTAGGAAAATCTACAACATTGCCCCGTTTTACTCACTGGCCTGATTTTGCGAACTTATAACATGGATTCTGTATCTACGGCTTCTGACGTAACCCCTTTTTTGTGGTACTAAAGTTACAAGCTAAACGCAAATAGTAATATTATTAACTTGTAATTTATGACTTTATGTATTTATGCTTTGGTCAACTATGGTACCGTTTGGATTTGAAAACCATTAACTTTCTATCCATCTCACTCGTACTAATAATGCCGTGCAAGAGTGACGGATAGAAAGTAAGTGACCTATCATGGCGTTAATCACATGGTAGAGCTACTGATGGTTTGAGTCATAATCAGGCCTGCTACCGCAAACACGGAAGTTCGCAAATTTCGGGGATATTTCTCCGTCACTCTTATGATGTCTTCGTTGGAGTGACAGAGACAAGTCTCCGAAATTTACGAACTACGGTGTTCGTGGTAGGGCCGGAGATTTATGTTATCATGTTTTTGGTGGACATACAGTGTACGAATTCATGTAATGTACTCATTTTGGGACAAAAAAAATAACGGTACAATCAAGTCTACATCCTTATGGAATAAAATCGTAACACAGATTTATACGAGCTCTTAACTTTTGCCCACCGAGTAGACAACTTGATTTTCCGGCTGACAATGACACTATTATCTACCGCGATCCTCGAAAATTATAAATACGATGTGACGAGCATCTATCACACTGATGACGCCATCTTTGGAGCGATAGAAACAATTGCTCCAAAATACCGATTTTGGAAGTTAGCGGTAGGCTTACAGGACTCTGTAATCCTATTAAATTTAGAGTCTGTTTGGAGTATGAAGGCGCATGAGATATATGGGGAGTCCTTGCTACCAGATGCCTTCACTTTTCGCACAGGCTGTATAAGAGCATACCGTGAACCACGATCGACGTCCTTCCCTGTTGCACTTGTAAATTCGTGCCTAAGAGTGACAGGGAAGCAACACGCCTATCATGGTTCGCGATAGGCCCTATTTATGTGACCGGTTACCTCTCAATATCCTAGCAACGGAAGTAGCAATATATTTAAAAGATATTATCTAATGGAAAGGACAAATTGCGCGGGCCATCGCTTCGCTAGGCCTAGCCGATGTCGCGAGAGGAATTGCCAAAGTGTGAGGAAGGACTAAATAAACTGAACAGAGGAACACAGCAACATAAAGATACGGGTCAATTTCTTTTTCTAGACATTTTCGGCCAATCAATCAACTTTTAATATTGATGTGTGATTATTTTACTATACTAATAACGATGATACCATCAATGGTTTAGCTATAATTCAAATTTACATTTGAAATGACTGCAATGACGTATTATAGACATAGTAATATAACATAAGAGTTTCTTCTAACCGTCAGCTTCTACCTATCAGGGCCCTAGAACATGTTGTGCAGCTACCCGTCACTTTTTTATCAATACATTTAAACATATATTGCAGCGGGCTGGTTTAAAATCACATTGATTATAGCCTGGAAATCCTGTTTTGCTACAAAAATGGTTGGATCCATCATTTTATTAATTTGCTATATTTTCCTATTTAAAAAAAGTTCGAAATTTTTCAGTTCATGCCTATCGACAAGTGTGCCACCAGTATTTTGAAGCTAAAGGAAAACAAAGAGTAGCGTGAGTTTATTTGAGAAAGCGTGTTGTAAAGGAATTCCATGCGTAACTCTGTTTCATTTCTTTACTCCTGTGCCAAAGGGCTGTAAGGGGATTTCTACGTGCCTCGGGATGACAAATAAACCCTATTCGTAACGCCTACGGTGTTGGTTTTTTTTGCACTTGTTTTATTTTTCTCTGTCTTTGTAGAAATAGAAAAAAAATAGAGATTTTTTTCAGGTAGTTTTTATTTAAAATATCGTGAGACATAATACCCATAAACATAATCGGATAAACGGGCGACGCGTTAGCTCGGGCTCAGTCAGTGCTTGATAATGGGGACTTAGGCCCTCGGAAACATGCGCGTGGTGCCTTAATAAACAGAAATATAGTTCTGTGCCTAAATACACGTGAATATGTTTATAGGATTTTTTAAAATATTTAATGTATAATAATTTATAGGTATACAATTAAATTAGACTCGTGATTTTATTCACTGCATGCCTACGAGATAATGCAGCACTTAAAAAATGCGATGTGTCGACATGAGTGATAAATATGTGAGACAGAGAACCACTACTCATGAGTAGCCCTACCATGAGATGCCGCCGCTTCGTTATTATTATTAACGCGTTACTTTCTATCCATCCCGCTCGTACCTACCTGCGTATTGGCGCGAGCGAGCCGGATAGAAAGTAATCGCGCTTTAATAACGCCGCCGCATCTCATAGTACGGCTACAGATCAAATATAAAAAAATCGGGAAACTATCTCTGTCACTCCCCGCCTCAATAGACTACTTGATCCATTTTTAAAGTTTGTCTTACATTATTAATCAATATCTGATTAACGGAAAAAAAATATAAATATATTTTTTCACGACCTAGAAAACCGCAAAATTATAACTTAAAATTTAAACTTTCGTTACCGGGCAAAAACGATACTAGCCATGTTAATGCTTAGATTATCTGTGGTGTGACGTCACTCAAACCGAAAACAAACATTTGACATGTCATTTATGTTACGTCAATGTCACAGCAAAGCTACATGCCTATATGGTCATGGCGAATTTCACTCATCGTATAAGATTAGACATGAAGTTAGTTTAAGATCCTATGACGTCACATCATGGCCGACAACGTTTTCAGAGTACGAAATTAAAAAAAATTAAACCAATTTTTCATTAAAAAATATGTAGGTACCCATCAAACACTTTTAAAATAGACCGTAATCGAAAAATATTGATCTTTTCAATAAATAAGAAAATAATAATTTTTTGCACTAAATTTGATATGAGTCAAGTAGCCTATTGCGTTAACTTCGGTTTAGCGGCAAGCGAACTTCCAAAAAAAAAATCGGATTATTTCGCCTGTTTTGTGATTATTCGATATTTATAATAACAGAATACCTAACCTCATTACCAACCGGAGTAAACTGATCATCATAAGTCTCCAATATCCTATTATAAAAGTGTAACCCGAGTATTTTAACGTCAAAATTGGCATAAAGTAGTCTAATGAACAAAGTTATGTAACTTATACAACATCATAGGAGCTGCTGTGTATTTTAAAGCTTTATATACCCGCGTGTTTGCGATACAATGCAGCGGAACAGTATCATGAACAAGGCTGCTGCGATTCTATACAATATCATACAAGTACCTGAACTCATAATTAAATTAAACATGTACCGTAAAACCATATAACTATAGTCCAGTACTACAACTATGGTCCACACGTTCAACTCGTAATTAAACATCAATGGAAATCTTTTACTTTAGTTTTATCTAAATTTTTTAAACATAAATGAGTAGACTTTGTGGAACAACTGCGTCAATAATATAATCATAACATTAAATCGAAGATATTTGACTTAGTTTTAGACCATAGTTGGGAGCTTTTGGACTATAGTTGGGTAGTTTTACGGTACATAAAATGTATGAAAGAACAGGAGGCCTACCCAAGATGCTATTCTGTAATCGTACGATAAGCGATAAGTAATAAATGTATGAGAATGACAGATTCAAACGAAAAGTCACGTGAACATTTCCATACATTATTATGGTCACGTGACTTATCGCTTATCGTATACATACAATTTCAGAATGGCATCTTGGCTAGGACGCGCGGATGTGATTTTTAAAGATTCAGGTGTCAGACTATGATAGTTCTTTTGTTTCCCATCAAGTGCCCCCTATGCCTGTTTGCCATTTATATGTAAATAAATGATGTATACAGCGTGTTTTTCTTCATATGCTATAACTTTAAGGGAAGCTTATTTAGGTCAAATATAATTAATTTCTCTAAGAAACTAGTGTTTTAACTCTTACCGTTATTGAGTTATTAAAAAAATAAGTTTAATCACTGAACATGTGTATTGCAACCTTTATTACATTCTAATGTTACTTATTTTGACATGTGGTGACTGACAAGTCACCTGAGATTAACTTTTATTTTATTCTTAAGGTTCTCTCACACTTATCATTTCATTTATTATGTATGAAAACAAAAAAATATATTTTTTATCGAATTTTCCAAAAGCTGATATACCAGACAACTTCTATTAATGGCCCAAGTAACCTGTCTAATTTATCTCAAATCGAAACGAACACCCTGTATGATAAAGAGTAAATGCTTAACTTATAAGTCGGGGCTTTGCTAAGAAATGAGAGGTAAATATTTCTATCTCATTCCTTAGTATAGCTCTGTCTAACTACTACTAGCGTAAAAATTGACAGGTGTTATTCCAGGGTCGCGTTTTATAAAGTTACATTTTACAATTTCGCTTTTTACCTCTCTAACGCACGCACATATTGGCTAGAAATGGAGGCAAACAGCAAAATTGAAAATTGTGACTTAATAAAACGCGACCCAGGCCTAACTTTGATAGGTATATCTTCTTTTGAAGTAAAGATCGACATTGTCACGGCACCCCACTAGTACTCTCGTTGCTGATACGGTATAGTTCACTGAAAATAAACATAAAGTGATAAAGTATGTTACGGAAAACTTTTGGCACTAGACAGGATTCCAACCCACCAGTTTGAAAGTCGCCCACCTGTATCACTTGAAGTGATTCACTTCGCTACTTATATGTATAAGTACCTACAGGTATCTACAGACTAGCAAACGTATGGATATCGCATATGAAGTGGTTCCTTGCTATTCATACAGGACAGAAACAACAGAAGTGGTGAATTTAAGTATCGTATTCTGCTGAGGTAAAATGTAAAGGTGCGTTTAAACCAAAAGAGCAGTCGCTGTTCTAGCGCCCGTTCTACGAAATCAACCAATCACGTTTTGTGTACCTACCGATCGAATTTTGTAGAGTGGAGGTTAGAACAGCGAATGCTCTTTTAGTTTGAACGCACATTAAGAGATTTTTTTGCATTTTTTTCCTTTTTGTATGGATTTTGGTTTATTTTGACGACTATTAAAAAAAAAATTCGTGGTAAAACTATGGTAACGGATTATATTGCATGTATTAAATAATTACATCCCGACGTTTCGAACCCTTGTCTACGGATCGCCATGAACGTTATAAATAGTTCGAAAAGTCGGGCTGTAATTACTATACACGGTACACGATTTAATGCGTCTCCATTACGATAAACGAAAACAATATTATTTTTTTAGTACAGATGGTGCCTTTTTTAGACTCTAGCGCGAGAAGTGTGTCATTTTACGTCAGGTCCAAAACTTCGGAGGGCCATCTGCACTAAAAAAACGTCCTACGAGACACGTGCAAAAACGAAATCGTAACTCGTGTCGATTTAAAACACTCCCTATCGGTCGTGTTTTAAAACATCGTTTCTAATTTCATGTTTTCGCACTTGTGTCGTAATGTACTATAGCGCACCGGGTTACTCACACAACATAATTATGTCTACGTTTACTCGACATCGCGGCAGCTTATAGTAGGCACACTGGGTTTAGATCTTACGTTGTATAGTTATATAATACCTACAGTACTTAGTTAGCGTTGTATTGTACTTGACATAGCTATTAAGAAGAAACAAAATCAGTGACTAATTAAAATGTGTACTACTGGCGCGATTATTCCATTCTAAAATTACCTATTACTTCGGCTGAGAATGCAATTGTGCCATATCCATTTTCAAGCAAAATCGGTTTTTAATGGTTCTTGATAGCATATTTTTTTTGTAGTTCATAACAGTAATCGATTTTTGAAAATTCTTATTTTATCTTTTTAAAAAACATATATTTTTGTGCCATATCCTCAAACCGCAATAAATAGTGATTACAATATTGTGCCATGTCCGGACATAACACAAATTTACGGTTAACAGCCTATTTATCAGTGTGCCAAGCGACTAACCGATCAACATTTTTGTGACATGATCCACTAATAGATTTGATTGTATCGATTCGATACTTTTTTGACCTACCCTCTCTTTTGATAAATGACAATAAAGAAAGTAGGTTTGATTTATAATGATTTGTGTCATTCATACTTCAAGCTTTTATCTTAATAAGTTGGTGGTATAAATACATATAGTTTCTAAATAATTGTTAATTTATTCCATACAAATAAACAATGACAAATAAGAAATGACATATATAATATTATACTACAGAAAAAGTGACCGAACCCCCTATGACCAGGACTGGAATCGATCCAGCGACCTCCTGTTTTCCTGCCATGCCATGCCATTTAAGTCCTGGCCACAGGAGGCCTCGGTCACTACCTGAAGTACATATTACATGACATGTCTTTTAATTTATAGAGCGTGTATTTAGGTACTTAAACTGTAATATTATTCGTTGATAAGAAATAATTACGTAACGTTAATATGTCATTCATTAGTAAACGTATTGTAAGCTGTTCTCATCGATATTTTTTACATTAGCACTAGATATCGTTGAAAAGCTTATCATTTCACAAAATAGAGAAGGTCACCTATTAGATGGTACCTATATACAAGAAAGTAAAAAAATGATTCACATAAATATTGGAAATCAATGTTGGCACCATAGGTATTCACGTGAATAATTATGTCTTCATATTCGAGATATAAATTATCGTCTTGACTTGAAATAAATCTAGTCATAAAATAACTTTTATTTGCATAAACAATTGCTTTTAATGTCTACCTTTCTTGATATTGCACTAACATTTTGTGACACATCCATAACTTTGTGTCATATCATACATAGCAAGTTAAACATTTTCTTACCAAAATGGATATGGCAATTGTAAAACTACTTATATCTCATGACTATTATAAGTTAAACATTAATTGTAGATAACAAAAAATAGTAAATTAATATACTAAAGCGTCAGTTAAGTTAAATATTGCGAAATTATAAGACATTCCAACAAATATTTTTTTTTTGTTTCATTTCGCTCTCCTCTAAACCAAGGCAAGTGGCGTATAGCACAATTGCATTCTCACCCGACGATTAAGTAACAAACTACAAAGGTAGCTGTAAATTTCCTGTCGCCTACAAGTTCTATTATTAATGGGCGGAGAGATTAAGAAATGTCTAGCGCTAAAGAAGGCTACGAAGTCGACGTTTTAGTTCCAATAATAATGTCTTTGCTAAAGGTTTGCTTCGTCCTGCAAGTCTCGGGTTTGGGTGGTTGGGGCGCCCGTTAGTTATTCTTTTTTTTCTATATTAGTTCTTATATTAGCTATTGTAAATATTGTAATCCCATATTTATTGTTTAAATGAAGAGGCCTAACGGAGCCGACATGTTTTTTCAGACAAGTTAGATAAAAAAAAAGAGTTAGATAAAAGAAAAAGTTAGATAAAAAAAAGTCTCGGGTTTCGATAAAATATGCTCAAAGTAGTAAGTTTTTCGTACTGGACATGATGTTACACCTGTGGTACAAAAGAATTATGATAATCGTGGAAGTTTAAATAGATACAACTATTCTATAGTTTTTGTATACAGTGTGTTACCATGATACTGGCTTTTATTGTAACTGAGGACTCTGATTCAGATTTTTAGCCAAATCGTGAGCATTATTTGATTCAAACTCTAATTTTAAAAGTAATTTAATCTCTTAGTCGACTTTTGACACCCGCAGGAGGAGTTGGGGTGGTGACAAATGTATTCTTACTGCCGTCACCACACGGCCACGGCACACTGTATAAGCTAATATGTATTCTGTGATATTGACATGGAGAACAGATCACAGGCATAGGTGAATTTGTCGAGTATGGCTTGAAGCTCCTGAGGTGTTTTTGCTATGTTGTGCCAATCTTGTGTTTTGAACACACTCTTGTACGGAGCTGAAACCTGGACGTCGTACGCTGGTCAGGAACGTCGGCTTAATATCTTCCACATGCGCTGTCTTCGGAATATTCTCAACATTTCATGGAAGGACAGAGTTACTAACGAGAAAGTTCTTGAAGTTGCACAGCTGCCAAGTATTACGGCCCTGCTGAAACAGAGGCGTTTGCGGTGGCTTGGGCATGTGCAACGGATGGACTGTTCTCGTTTGCCAAGGCAAATCATGCTGAGTCAAGTGGCATTTCAAAAGCGTAACGTTGGGCGACCCATGCTTCGTTTCAAGGACTGCGTGAAGCGGGACATGGCTACATTTGGTATCGATTGCCGCACCTGGCAAGATCTCGCTGAGAACCGTGATGACTGGAGGCGTGCGATCACAAAAGCCCGAAAAATCCACGACGATGCGTGGTTTGAAGAATTAGCCAATAAGCGCAACAAGCGGCATGCTCGCCAGGAGGCTGCCATTGATTGCGCAATAACAACATTTGTGTGTCGCAAATGTGGACACATGTGCCTTTCCCGAATTGGCTTATTTAGCCACGAAAAACGTTGTTTTTTACAAACAGACACTGTTTAAATCATCTGCAAAGATGTACAAGGCCTGTAGTAGTAGTAGTAGTATTCTGTGATATAAGTGCAAGTACTGCTAATTAATTATTCTTGTGGCACAGGCATGCAACGCAACGCAGCTACGCCGTAGTTAATCTTCGGCCGCGCTTTATGGAATATTCCGGATTTTTCCCTCTCTCGGTTAATCTGAGGACTTTATGCAGGTAGGACATACTAATACCTTACCTATTGATTGAACACGAAAACAGCTAGCTATAACTATCTGGCGCCTGAAAGTGTCATGTCATCTTGGTTACACTTGTTAGTACCAGGTAATAGTGAAAGAGATAGCAGTATGCCCTCAATCTCTAGTTCGTTTCGTAGAAAATTATACTGATTTTTGAAACCTAAAATATATAAAAGGCAATGCTTATTTATCGTTTCTGCTAGTGGAATAGATTAGTAGTTTTCTGTGTTTGGCAGCATGAAATGGTTACTCTTATTCATAGAAACAGGGGTAATAATAACGTTTGGGTTGGGATTTGGGAAGCCCTGGCAGTGAAAGTGTGCGCATTCAGCCTGTTGCTTCACAAACAAAGCCGTTTAATTTCATTTAAGTATAAGCAAAAGTTCTACGAACACCAAGTAGATGGCGGGACGACCTGGACGCGTTTTATCCGAATTGGCGGGAGAAATGTGACGACCGGGCCGAATGGAGGAAAAGAGGGGAGGCCTTTGCCCAACAGTTGGACACTAAACCAGACTGATAAAAAAAAATAAGCAAAAGTGTTTTTGTACCGTCAAGCAAGTGCAAGAATAAGTATCGAAAGAATCCACTCATAAATACCTATGTTACGATTTTCTTATTACACAGAGTTAGAGTGCACTGGGACATATTTTTGAACATTTTTGTGGACACCCTATTTTGTCTTTGACTGTATGAGTATTTTGATAATATTCGTTCATTATTTTAGTCGGTTTTCGTAGCCTAGTTGGTTGTGGCACTGCCTACAAAGCTACAGGTTTCGGGTTCGAATGACAACTGTGCTTATCAAAAATATTATCTCATCACGTTTTCTGTCATAGTTATTTTCTTTTTATTTAAGTATGTCTATGTATTATACATATAGTCACTTTGTACACAACAGCCTTAATTATAATGCCAAACACTAAAAAATACTGTGTGACAGAATAGTATATAAATTAAAGAACATAATAGGTATTGTCAAATCTAAAATATGGATCCTCTCTGAAATATACGATTTTTTTTATAAATATTAGATTCGTAAGGTTCCAATTTACAAATTCAAATCAGCAGTTTATTAAATTGTTACTAAACGATATTTGATTTGTTGAGTTCGTAATAACCAAAATGGTTATTAAATTGAAATGACAATTCAGGCCCGAATCACAGCGCTATGCAAATAGCTGGTGACCTATTCCAATTTTTTAAATGTTGTTTTGTTTTGTTACCAATTTGATATCAAACATGTATAGTATTAGTAGGTAAGTAGAATCGCTACTAATATTATCTAACACCTTATCTTATGTATGCTTTCACGCCTATAGAAGAGTGTACCTAGTTACCTACATAAATCCCGGGAAATACGGATAGTAAATATGTATATCGTCGTTGAGATTGCCAATTCCGTTATGTGCATGATTTTCAATTGAAAAATCAATCCAAATGACATATGTTTACAGTCTTCTTTTGTCAAATTTGAAATTTACATATAATGGAATTGGCAATCTCAACGACGATATTTTTTTATGTTGGCACAACAAAGTGGCTCCACTCCACCTGATCGTTAGTGAAAAGTAGAGCCCAAATCGCGGCGGCAACGAACAGGAGACAATCAGTAACCTGTTAGTTGCCACCGCCTTGATGACCCGCTAGATGCTTCTTCACGCTTCACATTATATTGCATAGTTCTAGCTACTGGTTCTGAATAATGGTTTAATTGTGGTTGGCATTGGCTAAACTTCTACATTTATCTTTTCGTTCCTTATCACAGTCACAATAATATTAGATCCCTAGCTGGTTTCGCACCAGGCTGAAACTGGGGCAAGGTACGATTTGCGTTGCTTATTAGAACGTAGAAAATACTATGTATATTAAAATTATAGTTTAGTAGTTTATTTATAAGTCGTTTACAGTTTTTGAACGTCTTATGGTAACTGGAAAAGTAGAAGGGAGAAGACCCCGTGGCCGAAGCCCTTTACGCTGGACAGGCCAGATGGAATCAAAACTGAAGATGACGGTCATCATGGCCCTACACGTGGCGGATGACAGAAGCAGGTAGAGTGACGTTATCGAAAAGCTTCGAGAAAGAAGTCACGATTCTCAGTGAGAGAACGACAGAGGAGGAGGGATAGTTTATAAACTATATACAGTCGCAGAGTTAGAAGGTATAGAAGGTAGGAATTCCTCCTGTTTCGTCATATATTTTCCTTCACCGTATTTCGAAAAACATTCGGTACTACCTACCTACTTGCGATCCAGGTGGCTTATGATGGTCCCGTTTTATCTATTTACCGTGCTACGCGTCACTTTCGCACTTGCATACTTGTTAGAACGTGACAGCAACGCCGACAAACGACTAGACGCGGTACCATCATAAGCCTACGTGTGAAATTATGAATTCGCGACTTTTAAACTGAAAATCATACCTACCTTCCTTCCTACTAGTTCACCAAGGCTTAAAACAAAAGTCAGCTGTGAAATCAGGAAATGCAAAATCGGTTTCTTTTTATATGAGAGTTATTTCATATAAACCTTTGCATTCCTTATATGAAATCGATAACCAATCAAATAAGAAAGAAACATATCCTTTGGCGTAGAAACTTTAGTTTCATGGGATGGATGGGATGGGGATTTGAATTTGAATTTGAATTTTGAATTTGACCCCAGTGCACGCAAATTGTTTGCTGAGATCTCGAAACGTCTGGTTGATGTAACTAAAGACCGAAGAGCTGGCGACTTCCTCGCACAACGCATCAGTATTGCGATACAGCGAGGAAATGCCGCCAGCATCCTCGGTACAATGCCACAAGGGCCAATCTTGGATATGGGTTAGGTTAAGTAGATTAGTTAGATTTAATGATTAATAAATGTACATAAATTGTAGTTTCGAAAATAAATATTAAATATATATCAAATAAACATGTTTAAGCTCGAACAAGCCTAGCTACTAATGCTACCAGTCACGGGTAGTTAGTCGAGCTTTATGCGCGGTCACTAATGCATGTTGATGCATATTTGCATAACCGCGATTGTAATGATTCTGGATTAGAACGGCCTACAATTTCTGGTTTTAGAATCTCCTATCCAGTGGAATACCATTAATATAACGATCGTTGAAAGGCGATTCGGAGAGTTTCTGTTAATTCGTATACATGAAGGAATCATGTACCTTTATGTAGGTACTTGTACTTATGAGAATACTAGAATTAGTTCTTTAGCTTATCTTATAATTTTACTTATCAAGAAATCCAAGTTGTAAAATGGTGAGATGACTTTATTAAAATACCTACCTCCAGTACCTCCTCAGTTATAATTGATCAAAGTATGCAATTAATTATGACTATCCTGAACTTGAGTCTTTCAAATAACACAACTTTCTACCCGAAACTCGTACAGATGTGTACTACCCTTTTGATCCATCCGAAGCAAATGTATTTCACTCCAGACTAGATCATGCAATCCCTGTATTTATTTGTATGCAATAACGGGATTTGACCGTATAAAATGCATACATGTGAATCCCGGGATTGCATGCCCTATCCAGACCGATGATTTTTCTAACTGAACACTTCATTATCATTACGCACATCAAGTCAGTGTCGGATCGTTCATGACAGAAATATCCTTAGGCTGAAAATAGGCTCATTGGCCCTAAATCTGCAAATTTCGAGGATTTGTCTGTCACTCTTATGATGCCTTGGTTGGTATGATAAAGACAAATTCTCGTAATTTACTACGTTCGAAGTTTGCGGTAGTAGACCAGATTTGAAACTTAGAACATGATTGGTAGGTACCTATGTCAGTATGTCGCCGCGAGATAGATTTTCCATCTTTTACTATAACTGTATAAATAAAAAGGGGTTGGATAGTCGATCTCGCGGCGGCATAATTGTCGAACTAATCCTGTGCTAAGCCTACTGGTGACTCTTACAAGTAAGAGTACCTACAACACATATCTTAAGTGATAAGGTTATTACTTAAGATATGTGTAACTGTAAGCACCTTGTTTCCTCCCTCTTTCCGATGTCAGTATAAATTATGAATGTCAACCCAGACCTGTTACATTACGAATCTCCACAATTAGGAGCCTTACGGTCGGGTGGGCCGTAAAAGCTACAATGCCGTGCAGGAATTTGTTTTTTCTTGCTGTGAGTACGTTTTGTACAAAGCTTTACCCGCTATTGTTTTGCACAGATTTGCGAGCTTTTTACATCTCTTAATGTACTGGGAATAGACCTGTGTTGAAAGTAACCGGCTCTGTTTTGAATAGAAAATGTTAATGGGAAAGAAAATAATATTGAATGATAATGTAAACGAAGTACTTGTTGCTGATCTAATACGTGGCCTCTCATAACATGCTTTTATCTTCTATCATTATAAATACAATATAAGCTAAATGTATGGATACCTATTGGATACTGTGGTGTCGAGTATTGGTAGGTACGTTGATCAGCGTAACATAAGAATGTTGTGTATACACACATTATTAGCCGGGCTTTGGCAACTAAACAAGGAAATATTAAATTATAGACTAGGTAATTTTGTGTTCGATTAGTGGAAACTGTACAAATTAAACAAACTTAAGCCATAATGTATTTTTTATTATTGTTTTTAAATAATTAATGTTTTAACGACCTTTAACGTGTAATTAATAAATGATTATCTTTATAACCATGTTTAAAGCATCTTTATTTACTCTCCCATCTTAATACACATCATCAATTTTAAACAATTAGATAATCTTTGTCTTTACGTACATGCATAGCCGCAAATGAAGCCGCGCGTAAATTAAAGATTAAGAACAATTACTATTCAAATTTATGTCTATATGATTAGCATGTCATAATAAAGAAAGTTAAATTGCTGAGGATCGTCAAAGGTTCATTCCGGGTAGCCTGTTCGCTGTAATTTAAATACAGCCCTTTGACTTTTGCGGTGCTTAGAAATGTATTAATCTCGTCCAGGCCGAATTCTAACTGCCTTTTAAACGAGACTTGGTGGTTTGGTTTCATTGCAAAAAACAATTGCGGTATTCCCTCTCATCTGTGGTAGAGCCAAAATCGGGTTTCTCTTGCCGTTAAAATTTTGAGTATAATTATACTTATTCGGTCATAATTTTTGGTAGCACATTTTTGAAGACCACAGACGAAGGGCTATCTACGAGTACCTGTACCCCATAACACAAGCAAAAAATGTATCAGTAGAATATTAAGTATTTCAAAGATTATTTTCGTATGGTTTCAGCTAAAAAAACTTTAGTTGTTGTTTTTTAACTAAATATATTGTAGAATTATACAAATCCGATAAAATAAATTTAAACTCTAAAAGATTATTTACATTGAGCGATTGAAAAATATGAAATGAGTTCGATCTAAGTACATATCAAGATTTTGGTATTTTGGCCACGTCAATTAGGAATTAAAACGAAGAAGCCTTAAACTAAAATAGTCTTTAGAAATCGTTTTTAAGATGGAAAAGTTATCATCATTACTTAGACTAACTAGTATAAGTCTGTTAGAAACGTTACATTCTACCTAAATGCCATGAGCCGCCGATGTACATAAATAACTATTCATATAAATACATACGTTATGTTTTTGTATTTTTTTTAATTATTTTTACATCAAAATCCCAAACATTAACATGTGCACTTTATTTTTGTGTGGTGTGAGCTTTCGTCTCAACTGTGCTTTGTTAAGCGACGTGAACATTTGAGGTCTCGGGCATGAAGCCGTTTCATTAAAAAGAACCCTTGTTAACTAGGCGGAAATAGGTACTTTCCAAAAAGAATAAATAAATTTAGGCAGGATTATTTTTTAATAATCGGTAGGGATCTAGGTCGTCCCATGTGCTAAACAAAGAAGCAATCAGCCGATCAATTTGTATGGTAATTTTACCCGCATGTACATGAGACACGTGTATAAACGTCAGCCTTATAGGTATGATAATCTTGTCGCTGATAGGAGTTTAGGTTAATAAGTGAGGTGGGTGTACCGAAATAATAAAGTCGTACAAGTCGCGGTGTTACCCCGTCAGTCGACGTGCAATATACAGGATGCTTGCGAGGAAACCGAAAGATTTTAACTATGCATTCATCATAACAACAATTTGTACAAATTAATTTTAGAAATGTGTTTTTTAGGGACAGGTTTTTTCGTCAAGTCTATTCTTATTTTTTGATTGTTAGGCAAAAGGTGTGGTAATATTAGAACACACTGTGGTAGCATTGTAATCAAAAAGAAGTTTTATGACGGGTAACGTCGAAAAACTTTTTTCGAAAAAAGGTTAATTATCTCTGGAACCAAGCCGAATCCAGGAAATTACTCTAAATATGCTCAGGAATTCAGCATTAAAATCTTGCGGTATTCTCGCGAGCACCCTGTATATAATAGATAGACATGACGTAGTGCGGCTGAGGCCGATCGGCCGTCGATAGATGGGGTGACAACCTGACAACCTAAGGAAAACAATTTAGGTGACTGATTAGGTATCTCTAATGAGAGATTCCTATGGGGTTTTGCCTCACCTGCACATTCAGCAAGCAGCTCTCCTTCTAATTGGTACAGTCACGTTCACGTAACCCACGTCTAATAAATTATGGTACTACCTATATTTATATTTCAGAACGTAGGTACCTACTCGTACACCTGTGAAGCACAAAGATAAAATATTTTAAAGACAAACGGGTCTTAATCGCGTAAACTTACGTTTAATTATATCCTGACGTTTCGGGCATGACGTTACACCCGTGGTCGCAGTCTGCCTGCGATTTACGCGATTAAGACCCGTTTGTCTTTAAAATATGAGTGATAATCGTGAAAGTTTAAATCAATACACAAAGATAAAATCTTTGACTTATTTTTGAATGCAACCTTAACCTTAATTAAGATATTTACAGTTTCGAACATTAAATTTCTCAGCCCTACTTGCACAATCTCGTTGACCAATCGGATAACCGGGTTAACTGTTTAATTATATACATGTTTGTGTTTAAAGAATTTATTTTTCTCAAAAAGAAATTTTATATTTCACTTACACGAGAAAATATACTAATGCTTGTTTGCCACTTTACTAACAGTTTAACCCCGTGTTAGCGACTTTTTAACAGGTTTTTGTAACACGTATTATTATTATTGTTGGAATGGGCTAAAAAGTTGCCGCATCGACCTGGGGGGCTACCACGACGTCTTAAATCCGATTCAGTTAAGGTTCGGCTTGTCAGTTTTTGACAGTTATTTTATAGAACTGACACATCGCGATTCAGTTTAGGTCCTAAACTGAATCGCTTTAGTAGATCGCCGTAGCCCTCCAGTTGTGATCTATTGTGGCAGCCTTGATTTTAAGAATCATTACTGATACCCGTTGAATCTAGAAAGTTCCAGATTCTTTAGGCTATAATTTTTTGAACCTCGTGAGTTTGAAGTACTTGCCTGCTGATTAGTGGTCCGCAGGCAGAACCGCCGCGTGTTGTGTTTTACCCATAAGAAACATGCTTGTTCTTCTTGTATTTCTTAAAAAAAAGGTGCTTTTAAGTAGTGACACAGATTAGTGGTACGCAGGCAGAAGCGTCGTTATACATTAGAGACATATGCTTGTTCTTCTTGTATTTCATCAATTATTTTTGTTCTTAAAATCACACTACTATATGTTACAAATTATTCGACCGAGTGGCCTGGTTTAGGCATCAGCCGCGGAAACTGAGTACTTGGGTTCGATCCCCACCTCGGCCGTTGGTGAACTAGGTAATTTTTCTTTAGTATATGACGTCTAATATTTATAATTTACAATGTATACTAAATAATAATAAATATCTTGGGACATCTTACACAAATCAACCTAGTCCCACGGTAAGCTCAATTAAGGCTTGTGATGTGGGTCCCAAGCGACGATATAATATAATAGATAGATACATATAGATACTTAAATACATTATAGACAGCCATGACTAAGGAACAAATATTTGTGATAAATAAATACATAAATAATGCCCTCGCCGGGATTCGAACCCGGAACCTCCAGCTTCGTAGGCAGGGTCACTATCAACTAGGCTACGGAGGCTGACAAATGTATATTAACCTTAAGAAGAATTGTACAAGCCGTGTGTTGATATCGCGGGTAGTTCACAGCCCACTGATAGATCAGTTCCGCTCCGCCGACCACCCATTGTCGCTAACGAGCCGCCTACCCTTTATTACTCACTTACCAACCCCGAAACACGATACAACTATTGTTCACGGGCTTTGAGGGCTTCATAAAAATTAGAGGTGGATTTAACAAACTGAAACCTGACCCCAATTTCACCATATTGACAAGTGCTACAATTGTAAATTTACTGTTTCTCCAATCTGGGGCGTCTATAGGCTACAGTTACCGTTTACCATCGGAAGGGCCGTGCGTTTGTTTGCCACCAATATAAAATGTAGTGCAGGAACTTTAATAAATCGGCAGTAAATAACTACTTTTTTGCGACGCAAAATTACAATTGTCACAAAAAACACGACAATTGTAGCGAAATTCCGACATATGCCGAACCTCATGTCAAGATTGGATAAGAATTGTACTAAACCTTGTCACGGGTTTTTGAAAATAAAAAGTAGTTTATTAACGATATAATAACCTTATTATTAATAATTTTATGTTGCTGGCAAACAAGCACATGGACCCTCCGATAGTAAGCGGTAGCTGTAGCCTACGGAGGCCTGTGAAGTCGGTAACAGTGACATTTTACAATTGTTACACTTGTAAGTATGGTGAAATAGGCCACTCATGGGAGTTAAAGTATTAAATGTGGTGTTAAATTCACAATGTGACTCACGATTTTCACTCGTATTTTAACGACAAACAGGACTTAATCGCGTAAACTTGCATTTAATATTACCCTGATGTTTTGGGTGTGACGCGGTCTGAGTCTGTCTACTACCACCGGCATAACGTAACGACATGCCGTGTTACAGAAGAATATAATAAATGTTGGAGATAATGTAAGTAATATTCTATTATTTAACAATCTAATCTGATAGCATCTGATCAGAGTTCATCTCTAAGATATTCAGTAATAGTTACCTGTTGAGAAATCCCTAGGGATCTTGTAGTAAGTCCCTAACTACTTAAGTGAAAACAGATTCTTCCACAGTTGTAGTTATACTTGCATGATTGATTTATAAATTTTATAATATACTCTCGATCAAAGAAAACTGGTCGGATATATTTTTTCATAGAAAATACCATAAACAGGCTAGTTGTAAATAAATTATTAAAACGTTTGACGATTCCGCTTATCCATTACAATATCAAATTATGTTGGAATTTACTAGATTTTATCATGGAATCCAAAGAACTTGGAGCTTTATCGTCAGATAACTCGATGGATATTAGTTAGCAAGTCATGATTAAAAATAAAAAACCCTATACCTAAACACCTCTTCCATACATTTTTGGTGATTTTAGAGACAAAAAAATTAAGCCTGTATAAATCAATCTACAACAACCATTTTAATATTGTATGATTCATTCAGGCAAATTATAATACAATCTGATATTAAAAAGGATTTTACCTATTCTGTAAATATTTGAAAACTCTGTTTTAAATCAACCCGTTTGCAGTATTTTCTATGAAAAATTACACTTTATTTGACCGAGAGTGTACGAGTGAGTAGATTGAAAACGAAGAGATAGGGCTTGAAATGTATTATTTCAAGTCCTATCATAATGTCAAATATAAATCAGTGCGACACTCAAATATAAAATATGAATCAAATTCAGATTCAATGGCTTTCTTCAGCTCAGTGATGTAAAAATAATTTTAATTTGTTCGTTATGAATATGTAGACTGAATCCGAAGGCTTACTATAATCAACATCATAGGAAAATGTTACGATACGTAAATGGTGCACCCATTTTCCTTAAAAAAAAACTACACCGCGCGGTCAATAGGGATGATAACTGGCAAGTCAAATTAGCATCTTTTTTCGATCTGTCTAAACGATCACCACATGGACTCTTTTAAGTTCTTTTCAATTTATTCAATATAAGTTCTGTACAAAAATTACTACAATCTACATCTTAGTAATAATTTCTGCGTGTACTATATCGTGCATAATGTTAAATAATTTATTTTAACTGCAGTCATTATCCCCATTCCGAATTGTACTGTAAAAGTAAATTTACAAAGTAGGTACTTAGGTTATTGGCTAATTCAGTTGACTTAGGCCTAAATGTCACTAAATACTCGAGAGTCTCGAGACTGAAAAACAATAAGCAAAATACCTGTTCCGTTCCGCTAGGAACAAAGTTCGTAACAAAGTTTAGTCTGTCTCCCCTAGTTGTCACGACGAGCATAATTCGTGTGAACAAATTGATCACAGATGCGGTACCCTACAGCTAAATATAATTTTGGGTAATGGAAGGATTTGTATGTATGCGCGCAATGTTTATAGCTACAGTCTCCGTACCGTCACCGTTTTTGAGCAGCGGTGTGGGGGGCATGCGGCAAAAACATTACGGATACGATGCGTCACTGCGATTCCGTACCGTTCGCCGTTTTTTGAGCATTGGTGCGGTCGCACCTTTATTTTACTTTATCGTCCCTTATACTATTACCAAGCATAGTTCCATAAAGATTAAGGCCAGTATATTTTGCTCATTAAATGGATCACGTCTTACGAGCCGAAGACGATTGACACATTTATCACGCTTATGACAATGACATAGCTTTTTTCGAGAAACTAATGCCGATCGGCCGTCGGCAAATTGGGTGACACCTTAAGCAGGATTTACAGGATCATCCTATCCTAGCCGGTTTCGGCCACGGCGACTGCGTTCTGTTGAGAGCGTCGCTGATGAGCTCTTAGGTGACTGACATAGCCGATTTTTGCAACAAATGTACGACCACAATCGCTGCAATTCAGCACCCCCGACTTAATTATAATTAATGGCCACATTCGGTCTGGCCTTCAGCTCGTCACGCTTAGCGTCGAGTTCTGAGCGTCGCCTAGCTTCAAAGTCATGCACCTACGTGTGCACAGTATGCCTCCACTTACAGCGGTCACTGTGGCTACACTCTCCCATGTCACTGGCTCTATGCATGCCCTCTTCATATGACCGCTTCAGCACATCTTTCTACCGCAGAAATTGGCCGCCCTGCTTACGCTTGCCATTTTGCAGTTCGCAGTAAAAGATGCGCTTCGCCACTCTGTCCTGTAACATGCGATTTGCAGGATAGACTATGCATGATACATGTTACAAGGCTTGCTACACTGGGTTATGATTTCTGGAGCCTTTTCCGAGAAACTAATGTCTACAGATCCGGTGACACCCTAAGCAGGATTTACAGGATAGACATGCATGACACATATTACAAGACTTGCTGCACTTGACCGGGTTATGTTTTCTGGGTCGTCTTTCAGAGCGTTGGCCTATCTATATACGAGTACTACTGCCTACTCTTTGGTGACGAAACGTTTTGAGTGACGGGGACAACAGAAATGGGATGCCAGGGATTTAATTATTATTAATTACACGCTCTAAGCACAAAGTAATAAAGGTTATAAATGTTCAACTATGCTAATCCATTCGCCAGCCGGCTTTAACTTTGTTTTCGCGTGGAAATTTTAATTTGCACCTTAAAAGTTAATAAAGCGTTCAGGCGTCAAATAGAGATAGATATTTCTAGAAATATTTTAGAACAAGTCTGAAAAGTTTGAGTAGTTTATATTTAGGTAATATCATTATGTAGTCAGTAACTCTTCTCCAACTTTATTAGATACATAAATGAAAGACCTATATTGTATACATGGTCAGCACTAACTAATTAGTTAACAATTAAAGTAAGTAAATTAGGTACATAGTTAAAATAAACATCGATTCATCAAATGCTTATTACGCTTTTATCCCGATTTTAAGACTTTTAAGATTTTACTCAATATTGAAATATTGAGCAAAGGATTTGTAATTTAAGTCGAAGCTTGCTCGACATGTTTCGAACCATTAAGAGGATCCTCATCCGGAGCACTCTCGGGCGACGCTCGATGTGTACTGCGGGCTTCCTGCTACTGCTGAACGGCTATACTGTTGAGGGATAAAGAACGAACAGATGTAGTGCCAAATCCTTTCTCTTTGGCTTTTCACGGAAAGATCCGAATTCATATTGCTGTCACAATGAACTTCAGTATACCGGGTGGCCCATTCTAATCGGTCAGTATGGGAAAGTCTGAAACTAAAAGACATACGAATATTTGTTCTTAGGAACCATGTCATCGATTTTAAAAATAATGAAAACTACGTTGATAAATATATATAAAAAAAAAAATTTCTTAAGATTTACACAACAAACACCTAGTAAAATAAATTTAAGTATATGAAAACAATGAATTCCTTTCATTTTAGACATCATGTTTCTTAGAGACATTTACAGCTTAAGACCTACACAAACGATATCTAAATAAAAATAGTGTAAGTTTTTTTTTCAAAACAACCGGGTTCGATTCCCTAGCTGGGTACAGTTTTTTTTCAAATGTATGAATGCAGTTTTTCTTTTTATCAAAATCGGTCACATAGTTCCTAAGAACAAATCTTCGTATGCCTTATAGTTTCAAACTTTTTCATACTGACCGATTCGAATGGGCCACCCTGTATATTGCACTGAAGCTAATTGAGACAGGGAGATTAATTCGGGCGTTTCCGTGAAAAGCCGAAGAGAAAGGATTTTGCACTACATCTGTACAGTACTCCGCCGCTATGATGTCAATCCTGACAGCTGTCATTCATTATCTGACAGTTCCATACATTATCTGTCAACAATGTCACTTTTTGACACATAACGTATTGAAATGACAGGTGACAGAATAGTGGCCGAGCACTATAGTGAGTGTTGTGTTGCTGCGATAGTACTTATGGATAGATTGTTACTCGACTGCCCGCAGTCAATACCACTATCTAAAATCGTAGGCACCAAAATTGGTGTAGCGGCCCTGCCGCTAAATACGAAATTCGTAAATTTTGAGGATTTGTCTCTATTTCTCTAATGCCGCCTTCGTTTGAGTGACAGAGAACAATCCTCGAAATTTACGAATTTCTGTTTTCGCGGTAGTAGGCTAGGGCACGCAATTTCGGGATTGATTTGGACGCAATAACGGGATTAATAGTACATTGTGCATCAAGGGAGGTAAGTACGGAATTACTAACGAGAGTGTTAGAAGCCCGACGCCGTTAGGCGGAGGGCTTTTATGACTCGAGTTAGTATTCGGCTTACCTACCGTGATGCATACAATGTTTTTCATCACACTTGTCGACAAAAAAATAAGTTTTAAGACATAATATTATTAAATGACGTACTGACATTTCTATTACTCCCTAGGGAATAATAAAATAAATAATAAAAAAGCCTTATATTTCTTACAAAACAGTTGTGTGACAGATGTTTAAATATTCTTAATTCTATTCAAAGGGTTTAGCAGCCTTACGTCAATATTTTAGGTGGTGTACTAGCAGGACCTAAGAATACTCCATGCTTAATATCAGCTCTAGATCTTCTTTTGTTTCAGAGTTATTCAAGATAATGTAAAATATACAGGGTGCCGTTGAAAGTGGCATATTTCGTAAACTGTTCAAGTTAGATCAACCAAACAAAATTGTGTTTGATAACAATAAAATAAACTACAAAATGCATATTTTTAACCTGCATCTTGTCCTAATTTTTCATAATAAAAAAAGGTTTCTTGTTTTTTTTTCCATATTTTTTTTTATTTCACGCGGAGGTACACCTACAAAAAAAATATGCATACATAGCCACTAATGTCCACTGTATACATAAATAAAAATATTTCCGTAAATCATCGTGCGTCATGCCAAAAAAAAATTTTTTTCAGAAGTTGTCGTTACTGGCATACAAATAAAGTACCAGTGCAGTGTGAACATAAGTTAGTGTGTAGGTATACAATCTCTCGACACTTACCGCACAAAATATCATTGACGTAAATTGACTTATTAGTACATTTGCTTTATAAAAGAGAGATAAACATTTGACACATAGTATTGTTTTCTACATTTGATTTGTTACATTTTCTGTAGGAAAATGGAAAAAATTAAGTGTAAGTCTTGTGAAAAAACGTTAAAAAATATACGTGGAAAGAAAAAATGCATACAAACTGGACAAGAGGCTATTTTATACAGGGTGTGGCCTGTAACAGGAGCAAAAAATCAAATGGAAGACTCCTCTGACTGCCTCTAGTTATTCGCAAAAGGTCCCAGTGTTTTAAAGTTATCCATTAAGGAGAAACAGTATGTTAAAGTTACGACCTATGAGTGATGTATCTAGGTATCACAACATTGTACCTTATTAATGATTAAACATATTGGTAGTTCAGTGGACATAAAACGAAATGAGCTAAAATGTTTTTTTGAACTCATGGTTTTTTAACTGGTTTAGCAAAAAAAAAATTTTTTTTTGTATTACACCGATTTAACTTTTTTGGTATAAGTCAATTTACGTCAATGATATTTTGTGCGGTAAGTGTCGAGAGATTGTATACCTACACACTAACTTATGTTCACACTGCACTGGTACTTTATTTGTATGCCAGTAACGACTATTTCTAAAAAAAGATTTTTTTTAGCATGACGCACGATGATTTACGGAAATATTTTTATTTATGTATACAGTGGACATTAGTGGCTATGTATGCATATTTTTTTTGTAGGTGTACCTCCGCGTGAAATAAAAAAAAATATGGAAAAAAAAACAAGAAACCTTTTTTTATTATGACGTCGGCTGAGAATGCAATTGTGCTATACGCCACTTGCCTTGGTTTAGAGGAGAGCGAAATGAAGCAAAAAAAATTATTTCTTGGAATCTCTTATAATTTTGCAATATTTAACTTAACTGACACTTTAGTATATTAATTTACTATTTTTTGTTATATACAATTAATGTTTAACTTATAATAGTCATGAGATATAAGTAGTTTTACATTTGCCATATCCATTTTGGTAAGAAAATGTTTAACTTGCTATGTATGATATGACACAAAGTTACGGATGTGTCACAAAATGTTAGTGCAATGTCAAGAAAGGTAGACATTAAAAGCAATTGCTTATGCAAATAAAAGTTATTTTACGACTAGATTTATTTCAAGTCAAGACGATAATTTATCTCGAATATGAAGACATAATTATTCACGTGAATACCTATGGTGCCAACATTGATTTCTAATATTTATGTGAATCATTTTTTTACTTTCTTGTAAATAGGTACCATCTAATAGGTGACGTTCTCTATTTTGTGAAATGATAAGCTTTTCAACGATATCTAGTGCTAATGTAAATAATATCGAAGAGAACAGCTTATAATACGTTTACTAATGAATGACATATTAACGTTATTATTTCTTATCAACGAATAATATTACAGTTTAAGTACCTAAATACACGCTCTATAAATTAAAAGACATGTCATGTAACATGTACTTCTGGAATAGAGACCGAGGCCTCCTATGGCCAGGACTTAAATGGCATGGCATGGCAGGAAAGCAGGAGGTCGCTGGATCGATTCCAGTCCTGGTCATAGGGGGTTCGGTCACTTTTTCTGTAGTATAATATATGTCATTTCTTACAATTTATGGTTAGGTACTCGTAATTAAAATATCATGTATTTATACCACCAGCTTGAAGTATGAATGACACAAATCATTATAAATCAAACCTACCTTTTTTATTGTCATTTATCAAAATAGAGGGTAGGTAAAAAAAAGTATCGAATATTCGATACAATCAAATCAATTAATGGATTATGTCACAAAAATGTTGATCGGTTAGTCGCTTGGCACACTGATAAATAGGCTGCTAACCGTAAATTTGTGTCATGTCCGGACATGGCACAATAATGTAATCACTATTTATTGCGGTTTGAGGATATGGCACAAAAATATATGTTTTAAAAAAATATAAAATAAGAATTTTCAAAAATCGATTACTGTTATGAACTACAAAAAAAATATGCTTTCAAGAACCATTAAAAACCGATTTTGCTTGAAAATGGATATGGCACAATTGCATTCTCACCCGACGATGAAAAATAAGGACAAGATGCAGGTTAAAAATATGCATTTTGTAGTTTATTTTATTGTTATCAAACACAATTTTGTTTGGTTGATCTAACTTGAACAGTTTACGAAATATGCCACTTTCAACGGCACCCTGTATATTTTACATTATCTTGAATAACTCTGAAACAAAAGAAGATCTAGAGCTGATATTAAGCATGGAGTATTCTTAGGTCCTGCTAGTATACCACCTAAAATATTGACATCATCCGTGGGGAAAGGCACCTCTTGTTCGGTAAGGCTGCTAAACCCTTTAAATGTTCCTCTGCATTTAACTGTAAAAATTACATTCTTAAATTCTAACACTAATATATAAAAAAGATAGATAAGTAAGAACCCCTCGCTACTCGAAGGTGAAGGCCTCCTCTAGTGATTTCCATTCGTTTCTGTCGTTTGCTTTTTGCATCCATTGGTCACCAGCCAGTCGTACTATATCGTCATTCCATCGCGCTTTAGGTTTTCCTCTTTTCCTAGTACCGGATGGTCCTCTCCAAGCAGTTAATATGCGAGTCCATCTATCGTCCGTCGTCAGCCTGGCTATGTGTCCCGCCCAGCGCCACTTTAACTTCTTACAGTGGCATAGAGCATCGGTTACTCTAGTCCTTTTTCTAATTTTTTCAGCCGATACTTTTTGAATCCTTTTTACATTTAATATGCTTCTCTCCATGCTTCTTTGACAAGACCTGATCTTATTTTTACTGACATATGTGAACTTCCATGTTTGGCTAGCATATGACAGTGATGGAAGAATGCAGGTGTCCATAACTTTCTGCTTGATTTTTATGTGCATATCACTTTTCATAACTTCTTTCAGTCCCCAATATTTCCGCCAGGCGTTTGTAATTCTTGTTTGAATTTCTAGTTCATTTCTATCTTTTTTAAATGAAATTTGTTTGCCTAGATAAATATAAGAATCGGCATATTCTAGCGTTATATTTTCTATATATATTGGTGTTTTTGTAATTTGGTTCGTCATAATGTTGGTTTTGCTGTGATTTATTTCTAATCCAACTTGTCGGCTTGCTGCGTGTAGGTCGTTCATCATCGACTGCAACTCTACAGCATTTTCAGATAATAAATCGATGTCATCAGCAAATCTTAAGTTGTTTAGGTATTTATTATTAATTTTAATTCCAGTTGTTTGCCAATTTAGTTTACCAATGACTGATTGAAGCACTGCAATGAAAATCGTAGGTGAGATAGGGTCGCCCTGTCTGACTCCTCTTTCGATAGGTATGAAAGGTCCAGTATTTTCCAATCGAACTCTACTTTTTAAATTTTTGTATAGATGTTGTAGAACTTTTATGTAGCACTTTTCAATGTTTTGCTCTTGTAGAGATTCCCATATAGAGCCATGGTAGAGACTATCGAAAGCTTTCTGAAAGTCGATGAAAGCTAGGTAGAGTGGTCTATTAAACTCTTGATATTTCTCTATCAACATTTCAATCGAGTGAATGTGATCTATTGTACTGAAACCTCGTCTGAAACCAGCTTGCTCTATAGTTTGATGTTTTTCGATAGCGCCTCGGATTCTTTTTTCTAAAATTGATGAGAATAACTTGTATATTGATGTTAACAAACTTATTGGCCGATAATTGCTAATATTATGGGGATCGCCTTTTTTATACAATAAAATGATATCCGATTCCGTCCACTGTGTAGGTGTAGTTGTTGTATATATAGCCAAGTTGAACAGATGTGCTAGAGGACCCGCCAAGTAAGAGCATCCTGCTTTCAGTGCTTCGTTGTTTATTTTGTCTTGCCCTGGACTTTTCTCAGATTTCAATTTGTTGATTGCCGTTACGACTTCTGTTTCGCTAATGTCGTTTGTAGTTGTATTTGGTGAAGATTCCTCCAATTGGTCAAATAAATATTCTTGAAAATCAGATTTATATAAATTGGAGTAAAAATTTGTTGCAGTTTGAAGTATTTCATTCCTATTACAGGTAATTTTTTTTGATGTACTTAATTCTTCAATCCAACTTTTGTGCGTCCTCAATTCTTTGAAAGCTTTTTTCAAGCTTCCAGATTGTAATATGTGCTTTTCTATTGTTTTCGAGCGATGCATTTTATAGTCTGAGTGTATATATTTACTTATAAGCTTGTATAGAGCTTTTAACTCGTTTCTCATGCTTCGCGTTTTAGGCTTGATTTTTTGTAGTTCTTGCCGTCTAGAAATCAGTTTTCTTGTATTGGCTGATAAAGGGGATAAATCGCACTTCAGCTGTGTGGCTTCATGAGCGTTTTTCAGGCTGCCATTAATAGCATCAATTATTTTGTCATGCAGATTTTGCACAGTGTAGCTTTCCTGTTCTATATTAATTTGGTTTATACGGGTTTGAAGTGATTCTTTATATATCTGTATTTCCTTTTCGTTTTTTAGGGTAATAATCATACTGTTCCCGTAACATTTTCGGCTCTTTGAAAATTGTAATTTAAATTTGGCTCTGACAAGTCTGTGGTCGCTGGGATATTTAACGTTCATCACTTGTACGTCTTGAACGTTTTTTGAGAAATTGGCCATTATGTAGTCGATTTCGTTTTTTATTGCGCCGTTCGGTGATCGCCATGTCCACCTTTTGCTCTCTTTCTTTTTGAAATAAGTATTTAGGATCGCCAAGTTGTTTTCTTGCGCAAACTCTATAAGCCTAGTGCCTCTATAATTTCTGTTACCATACCCGAAGGTTTTCATTGTTGGGTTTTCTTCTTTTTTTGGTTGGCCGATTTTGGCATTAAAATCGCCCATCACAATAACATTTTTTGTTGACATTTTTAATGCTTCGTTTATAGTTTTGTAGAAAAGCTCAATCTCGTTGTCACTTGCTGATTCGGTTGGGGCATAGCATTGGATGATGCTTATTTCGATCTTGTTTATATTAAGCTGGAGCAGGGCTACTCGTTCCGATAAGCCTTTAAAATATACAATGTCCTTTTTGAGGCGTTTGTGTACGATAAATCCTACCCCGTAAAGGCCCGGTGTTTGCCCAATGTAAAAAAAAATAAAGTCGTTGTGTTCTTCTATATTGTTCCCTAGACGTCGGATTTCTGATAATCCTATGACATCGTACTTGATATATTTTAGTGCTTCGTTAAGTTCTAAAAGTCGAGAGTATGATGATAAAGTTCTAATATTATATGCTGCCACATATAAGAAGCCTGCTCTTAAATTGTGTGGGCGGGTTTTCACTAGAGGGTTGTGGTCCTGATCTTCCACGGTGACCAGCCGGGGTGGAAGATATTTATTTTTCTTCATATTCGTTTGTATTTGGTATTTCTGTAGCGGAGAAGGAGGGGGTGCTAGTTGCTATTTGTCTTGATTCTCGGCGTTGTTGTTTGATGCTGTATTTACCCCGTTACTATAAGCGGGGGAGGGGTTCCCCATGTTTCGGACCATGTAGTCGTCTAGTCGGATAAATGGTTTTTTCGCTGGTTTTTTAGAGTCTATGGTTCTACTGTCTGAGGTATTACTTCGTGTTTCAGGGGACTCTGAGAGGTTTCGCTTTTTGTACGACTTTTTGTTTTGAGGGCCACGTTGAGCCATGTCTTTATTTCCTGGTAGAACCACCAATTTATTGTACCTCAAGAAAGCAATTTTTCCATTATTTCTTTCTTCTAATAGTTTTTCGCTTAGCTGTTTTCGCTCTTCCAATACTTGTGGAGGAAAATCTTCCTTTATGTAATACGGTGAGTTGTTTAGCATTTTTTTGTTCTTTAAAATGTCTAATTTTATCCACACAGTGCTAAAAGTCACAAGCACAGGTCGTGGCTTCCCATTTTTCTTGCCCAAGCGACGGGCCTCTTCAATGTTGCCTTTTGTACAAGAAATTTTCAAGGTCTCGTTTATTATGTTTAGTACGTTTTTATATAAATCGACGTAACTTGGTTCGACTTCTTCAATACCGAAAAATATTAAGTTTTTCCTCCTTATATGTCTATCGAAGTGTTGTATACGTCGCTCTTGCTCTTTTACAGTTTGCTCTAGGTGGCTGTATTTAGCTTCTAGCGACTGAAATTTTTCGTCGAAATTTTTATTTATACTATCTTTCATTTCGCGTATTTCGTTGGTTTGATCGACGAATTTTTGCTCTAGCCCTTTGATCAATGCCGTAAGTTCTTCCATTTTCGTTTTTCTTTATTGTGTCTGTTGCACAACGATGATTGTTGGTGTCTCAGTAGCGCCCTCTCGTGGCCAATAGCTGAAGTAGCGAGAAAACTATTAAGATCGATAGCAGTGATCTTGTTCCGGTATGGTGAGCTTGGTGTATGGTGTGGATGTTCCCAAGATTTCCGTTAGATGGCGCTAGTTGTCGCTCTGGCACGAATTCGTTGTACGATTTGCTAACGTAGGTATCTTTTTTATGGTTCAAGTTTTTAGGTTATAACAGAGATTATTTAGTTTAAGTAGATATATCAGCACCATACATTAAAATGCATCCACCTGAAATGTCGTCACTACTAGACGGCGCCACGGTTGTTCGTGAGCATGGCATACAGATGGCTCTGAAACAGTATATACACTACCTTTGTTGTTCGTCCATTGGCACAGATGGCTCTGAAACAGTATACACTACCTTGCCACGAACGAAACGCATAATCACTTGCAACTAGTGATGTGCCGTCGGGTAATTTCACACTTTCCGTAATTCTCATTGGAGAACTTTACCGTAAATTACCGAGAATTACGGTAACTTTCTCCCATAGTATTTTTTTTCTATGCAATTTGCACATGAATATTTTGTCTGCATCATATTTTATATTACTTTATGTGGTACATTTAAGTATCATAATGCTATTTTACTAATGACAGGGTTTTATAGGTGATTTTGACGTTCAAGCAGGTAAAATATATAAACCCCTTACTTGACCCGTAAGCGGTAAGCGGCTTTACCAAAGGTTTTCTTATCGGTAGCTGAGTATTCAATTACCTAGGATTTAAAATAGGCAATTGTGATTATGAGCCTGTGATACCCTTTTCTAAGAATTATCTGGGAATAGGATGTAAATTTTATTAAATTATAATGCTGAATTCAGTCAGTTCATATTGAAGGGACGTGCTGTCAACACAACTGTTAGTGATATTTCAACAATGAGGCCAAGAGTAAAGTGCTAGAGTATTTTAGGTAAAGTACTGAAAATGATCCTGTTTCTGTTCAGGATCAGAAGCCGAAGAAATGCCGCAAATTAAGAATTAAAATTCCCATACAAATTTATGAAAATAAAAAAAAATCGTTTCTATTCCTATCGAATAATCCTATCATAGTACCAATAATTTTAAAGAGACAACTTACTGCAAAAAAAAAATAAAGAAAACTGTTTTCCTACATTTACTATGGGAAAAAAGTGAAATTTAATTTTGATTGATATTACTGTTTATTCATGTTGCTAATAATGTTTTCATACAGTTTTGACTTGATGACTTCCAGCCTCCCGAACAAGCTGGATTCCGAAAAGGCTATAGTACCATAGACCACATACATACGCTGCGGCAAATTATACAGAAGACCGAGGAGTATAACTTGCCATTATGCTTAGCGTTTGTGGACTATGAGAAAGCTTTCGATTCGGTAGAAATATGGGCAGTGCTTGAGTCTCTTCAGCGATGCCACATTGACTATTGGTACATCGAAGTGTTGAAGTGTTTGAATAGCAACGCCACAATGTTGGTCCGAGTACAGGAGCAGACTACGAAGACAATTCCGTTGCAAAGAGGCGTAAGGCAGGGCGATGTTATATCTCCGAAACTGTTTACTGCCGCAATGTAAGATGCCTTTAAGCTCCTGGAATGGCAAGGACTTGGCATCAATGTGAACGGCGAAAACATCACTCACATTCGAAGTTGTTGACTCTTACATCTACCTAGGACAAGTAGTCCAATTAGGTAGGCCCAACTTCCAGAAAGAGGTCAACCGCCGAGTCCAACTCGGTTGGGCAGCGTTCAGGAAACTACGCGATGTCTTTTCGTCCGACATACCTCAGTGCCTTAAGACGAAAGTCTACAATCAATGTGTGTTACCAGTTATGACTTACGGCGCCGAAACGTGGTCCTTCACCATCGGCCTCATCTCTAAACTCAGAGTCGCTCAACGAGCTATGGAGAGGGCTATGCTCGGAGTTTCTCTGCATGATCGAATCAGAAATGAGGAGATCTGTAGGCGAACTAAAGTTACTGACTGACATAGCCCTCCGAATTAGCAAGCTGAAGTGGCAATGGGCAGGCCACATTGCACGCAGAGCGAAAAGTGCTCGAGTGGAGACCACGGCTTGGCAAACGCAGCGTAGGACGTCCACCCACAAGATGGACAGACGACTTTACCGTATGCAGGTCGCATCTAACCGGTACATGTGGAGGTCCAGAGGGGAGGCTTATGTTCAGCAGTGGACGTCTTATGGCCAAGATGATGATGACGATACAGTTTTATTGTCATTTAGCATGGGAGGAAAAAATTGCGTGACAGACATTATAATTAAAGTTTCCCTTATTTTCCATAGTAAATGTATAATAATCATTTAATTATAACGTTTTTTTATTGTCCTTGTTATTTTTTTATGTAACTAATTATTTAAGAAACTTGCAAGATATAATTTCACGGTAAGTATTCTGTTTCTTAATGATTTCGTGGAATTCAATTATTTTATTCATACGAAAAACGCTGTTTTTAATTTTATTTTATGTATACATATACCGCAAGCATTATTATGAACCATTATTGCCCATTTTATCAAAATGTTTAATTTATATAACAAATAAATACATTTTGCGTTGTAAAAATTATCTGGAGAAAATTCGCGGAGAATGTTCTCCGTAATTTACGCCGGTAATTTACCGTAATTTTGGTAATAAACTAGTTCCACTAGTCACATGTTTATGTAATTTTCAGGTCAGATTATTATCACTAAATTAAGTACTATTCTGGAAAAAAAAATATGAAAAAAGTAATAACTTAAAACACTTTCTCCATAATTACCCGCCCGGAGAACTTTACCGAGAAAGTTACCCGATAGTTCTCTTTGTTCTCGTAATTTACGGTAACGGCACATCACTACTTGCAACACATAGCATATTTTGCCGTACCACGATATAGGGAGGTTGGTAATGTGGTTCATGCGTTCGGCTGTGAAGCAGTGGTACCAGGTTCAAATCCTAACTATACGCGCTGAAAATGTTCTTTTATTTCTTTTTTTTTCAAACTTTGTTTTTTTATTTTTTTGTTGCGCATAATCTTTGATTTTGTAAAAACAGTGTTTTACAAGGTGCAAACGGGCGGGTTTTTATTTTGTTGTCGTTTTATACAATTTTCCATATATGGACTTTTATACATTTTTTCTAATCAGAATCACGAGCTCTTTCGTTTCGTTTTATAGTTATACAAAGTGATCATAGATCCGATAGATACATACGTATACATACAGGGTGTTACATACATCATTATACAGGGTGAAAATGAGTATACAGACGAACTTGAAGCGTGAAGAGTGTACCTAGTTATTCCTGACAGAGTTGGGTTATACTCGTTTCTGACTAATTCGCATGCGTTGAATACAATTTTCGGGTCCATTATGAGATCCAAGATGGCAGCAACTTATTTTTGCCATTTTCATCATTATACTCGTTTCTGACTAATTCGCATACGTTGAATACAATTTTTGGGTCCATTATGAGATCCAAGATGGCGGCAACTTATTTTTGCAATTTTCATCATTATACTCGTTTCTGACTAATTCGCATACGTGGAATACGATTTCCTGGTCCATTCTAAAATCCAAGATGGCGGGAAATTTTTTTTTAATTTTCATCTTTATACTCGTTTCTGACTAATTCGCATGCGTGGAATACGATTTTCGGGTCCATTCTAAGATTCAAGATGGCGGGAACTTTTTATTTTGCAATTTTCATCATTATACTCGTTTCCGACTAATTCGCATACGTGGAATACGATTTCCGGGTCCATTCTAAAATCCAAGATGGCGGGAACTTTTTTTTGCAATTTTCATCATTATACTCGTTTCCGACTAATTCGCATACGTGGAATACGATTTCCGGGTCCATTCTAAAATCCAAGATGGCGGGAACTTTTTTTTTATAATTTTCATCATTATACTCGTTTCAGACTAATTCGCATACGGGGAATATCTTTTTTAGTTCCATTCTAAGACCCAAGATGGCGGGAACGTTTTTTTTGCAATTTTCATGATTATACTCGTTTCCGAATAATTCGCATAAGTGGAATACGATTTCCGAGTCTATTCTAAAATCCAAGATGGCGGGAACTTTTTTTTTGCAATTTTCATCATTATACTCGTTTCTTACTAATTCGCATACGTGGAAAATCATTTTTGGGTCCATTCTAAAATCCAAGATGGCGGGAACTTTTTTTTTGCAATTTTCGTCATTGTACTCGTTTCTGACTAATTCGCATACGTGTAATACGATTTCCGGGTCCATTCTAAGATCCAAGATGGCGGGAACATTTTTTTGCAATTTTCATCATTGTACTCGTTTCTGACTAATTCGCATACGTGGAATATCATATTTGGCTCCATTCTAAGATCCAAGATGGCGGGAACTTTTTTTTTGAAATTTTCATCATTATACTCGTTTCTGACTAATTCGCATACGTGGAATATCATTTTTGGGTCCATTCTAAGATCCAAGATGGCGGGAACTTTTTTGCAATTTTCATCATTGTACTCGTTTCTGACTAATTCGCATACGTGCAATACGATTTCCGGGTCCATTCTAAGATTCAAGATGGCGGGAACTTTTTATATTGCAATTTTCATCATTATACTCGTTTCTGACTAATTCGCATACGTGGAATACGATTTCCGGGTCCATTCTAAAATCCAAGATGGCGGGAACTTTTTTTTGCAATTTTCATCATTGTACTCGTTTCTGACTAATTCGCATACGTGTAATACGATTTCCAGGTCCATTCTAAGATTCAAGATGGCGGGAACTTTTTATATTGCAATTTTCATCATTATACTCGTTTCTGACTAATTCGCATACGTGTAATACGATTTCCAGGTCCATTCTAAGATCCAAGATGGCGGGAACTTTTTTTTGCAATTTTCATCATTGTACTCGTTTCTGACTAATTCGCATACGTGGAATATCATTTTTGGGTCCATTTTAAAATCCAAGATGGCGGGAACTTTTTTTTGCAATTTTCATCATTGTACTCGTTTCTGACTAATTCGCATACGTGTAATACGATTTCCGGGTCCATTCTAAGATCCAAACGGCGGCTACTTGTTTTGTAATTTTCATTATTGTACTCGTTTCTGACTAATTCGCATACGTGTAATACGATTTCCGGGTCCATTCTAAGATCCAAGATGGCGAGAACTTTTTTTGCAATTTTCATCATTATACTCGTTTCTGACTAATTCGCATACGTGGAATATGATTTTCGGGTGCATTCTGAGATTCAAGATGGCGGGAACTTTTTTTGCAAATTTCATAATTATACTCGTTTCTGACTAATTCGCGTACGTGAAATACGATTTTCGGGTCCATTCTAAGATTCAAGATGGCGGGAACTTTTTATTTTGCAACATTCATCATTATACTCGTTTCTGACTAATTTGCATACGTGTAATACGATTTCCAGGTCCATTCTAAGATCCAAGATGGCGGGAACTTTTTTTTGCAATTTTCATCATTGTACTCGTTTCTGACTAATTCGCATACGTGGAATATCATTTTTGGGTCCATTCTAAAATCCAAGATGGCGGGAACTTTTTTGCAATTTTCATCATTGTACTCGTTTCTGACTAATTCGCATACGTGCAATACGATTTCCGGGTCCATTCTAAGATTCAAGATGGCGGGAACTTTTTATATTGCAATTTTCATCATTATACTCGTTTCCGACTAATTCGCATACGTGGAATACGATTTCCGGGTCCATTCTAAAATCCAAGATGGCGGGAACTTTTTTTTGCAATTTTCATCATTGTACTCGTTTCTGACTAATTCGCATACGTAGAATACGATTTCCGGGTCCATTCTAAAATCCAAGATGGCGGGAACTTTTTTTTGCAATTTTCATCATTGTACTCGTTTCTGACTAATTCGCATACGTGTAATACGATTTCCATGTCCATTCTAAGATTCAAGATGGCGGGAACTTTTTATATTGCAATTTTCATCATTATACTCGTTTCCGACTAATTCGCATACGTGGAATACGATTTCCAGGTCCATTCTAAGATCCAAGATGGCGGGAACTTTTTTTTGCAATTTTCATCATTGTACTCGTTTCTGACTAATTCGCATACGTGGAATATCATTTTTGGGTCCATTCTAAAATCCAAGATGGCGGGAACTTTTTTTTTGCAATTTTCATCATTGTACTTGTTTCGGACTAATTCGCATACGTGTAATACGATTTCCGGGTCCATTCTAAGATCCAAACGGCGGCTACTTTTTTTGTAATTTTCATTATTATACTCGTTTCTGACTAATTCGCATACGTGTAATACGATTTCCGGGTACATTCTAAGATTCAAGATGGCGGGAACTTTTTATTTTGCAACTTTCATCATTATACTCGTTTCTGACTAATTTGCATACGTGTAATACGATTTCCAGGTCCATTCTAAGATCCAAGATGGCGGGAACTTTTTTTTGCAATTTTCATCATTGTACTCGTTTCTGACTAATTCGCATACGTGGAATATCATTTTTGGGTCCATTCTAAAATCCAAGATGGCGGGAACTTTTTTCTTGCAATTTTCATCATTGTACTCGTTTCTGACTAATTCGCATACGTGGAATACGATTTCCGGGTCCATTCTAAAATCCAAGAAGGCGGGAACTTTTTTTGCAATTTTCATCATTGTACTCGTTTCTGACTAATTCGCATACGTGGAATATCATTTTTGGGTGCATTCTGAGATTCAAGATGGCGGGAACTTTTTTTGCAAATTTCATAATTATACTCGTTTCTGACTAATTCGCGTACGTGAAATACGATTTTCGGGTCCATTCTAAGATTCAAGATGGCGGGAACTTTTTATTTTGCAACTTTCATCATTATACTCGTTTCTGACTAATTCGCATACGTGTAATACGATTTCCAGGTCCATTCTAAGATCCAAGATGGCGGGAACTTTTTTTGCAATTTTCATCATTGTACTCGTTTCTGACTAATTCGCATACGTGGAATATCATTTTTGGGTCCATTCTAAAATCCAAGATGGCGGGAACTTTTTTTTGCAATTTTCATCATTGTACTCGTTTCCGACTAATTCGCATACGTGGGATACGATTTCCGGGTCCATTCTAAAATCCAAGATGGCGGGAACTTTTTTTGCAATTTTCATCATTATACTCGTTTCTGACTAATTTGCATACGTGTAATACGATTTCCAGGTCCATTCTAAGATCCAAGATGGCGGGAACTTTTTTTTGCAATTTTCATCATTGTACTCGTTTCTGACTAATTCGCATACGTGGAATATCATTTTTGGGTCCATTCTAAAATCCAAGATGGCGGGAACTTTTTTGCAATTTTCATCATTGTACTCGTTTCTGACTAATTCGCATACGTGCAATACGATTTC
>JALPQI010031203.1:0-53074 GCA_025490895.1 Thaumatotibia leucotreta
TACGATTTACCGCGTATAAGTCGCTATTGTATCGTTGTCGGCTGTAGCCGTCATTGGCGTTCGTGGCAAGACTTTCCGGCGTCGTCTCTAGCCGACTGTGGCTGTCAAAAGCTTAATATTTTGTTCCTTTTATAGCCGACTTAGCCGAGCTATCAATCGCCGAGTCATTTTTGGTGGGACAAGTGTCTAAGTGATTTATGTACCAACATTAATAATGTACGTGAATGATTTACCCCATAGTAAATAAAAACCGGCCAAGTGCGAGTCGGACTCGCGCGCGAAGGGTTCCGTACCATTATCAATTTATTATTTAAAAAATACAGTTAAATCAAAAACTAAAGGAGATAATTTAATTAAACCAAAAATCGTTGATAGAGTTTATTAATGTGCATAACATGTATTTTTCTTAGAATTTTATATCGCGTAGTTTAAAAAATAGAGGGGGGGGGACACATTTTTCAGACTTTGAGTGCTGATATCTCGAAAACGATTTGCTTAAATAAAAATGAGATTTATAAACCTTCATATCATTTTCAAAGACCTTTCTATTAATACCCCACACGCTTCGCTTATAGACAACTAAAAAAATTTTTCAATACCTCAGTTACATGTATGGAGGGCCCCCACCCCAATGGTTTTTTTTTACAATTTAGTATCATAATCCTGTAGCGGTTCATACAACACATATTCTTACCAAATTTTGTTACTGTAGCATTTATAGTTTCCGAGTAAATCGGCTGTGACAGACGGACAGACGGACATGACGAATCTATAAGGGTTCCGTTTTTGCCATTTTGGCTACGGAACTCTAAAAATGCAAACGTGTGATAAGCAGTTTGGGAATTTTTCAGCAATAATGAAATGTATACGAATGTATTGATTAATTAATATAGGTAATACCTAACATAATTAATCGCGCCAGCTATATCCAGGTTTACAGATGCTTTAAGCACAAAAATTCTGCACTAAAATTCTGCTATAAATTTACAATGTCTCCTGACAAGATGAGAAATAATCAGAATGACCTACCACAATACAAACCAGCTGCCACAACTGCATAACATCATACGGTATCGATATCGACGCACAAGTCCCAGTAACCCACTCCACGTATTAGTGTCAGGCGCCGCATTAGCGATAAGCCCCCCCCCCTCCCCCCTCAGGTGTGGAGCGCGGCGCCCGCGCCGGATGCGATAGCGCGCGGTTCCGGAGCGGCGGCGGCGGCGCGGGGGCCGCGGGGGGCGGGGGGGGGGCGGGGGGCGCTGGTGTAGGGGCGCGGGGAGCGGGGAGCGGAGGCGAGGTAAATGAGTTGAGAGGATGTTGCCCAACTTTGCTATCTGTAGCACTTGCCAGGTGCTTTACATGTGCGAGTAACAAGATTGGCAAAATACGGGGTGGAAAGGAACAACGATCCTACGACGAGCCACCGTCCGTGTCTACCAACCATTACAATGACATTTCAGTATAGTACTAGCACCAACATCGAAATGTCTTTAAACCCTTCCAACAAAGTGAGTGATTAGTTAAAGTTCTATACCTACTACGGAAAAGTCGATTTCCCTGTACGTTTTCGATATTGGTCCCATACTGAAAGTTGATCGTAATGGCTGGTAGACTCGGTCGGTAGCGGCAAGGCTCGTCGGTCCGGTCCACCCTGCATATTGAATGTCGGCTGAAGTCGCCGATTTATAGAAACATTTTGTGCAATTGTTTTTCAGTGATTGACAAAATAATAACGAAACCGGTTCTCAAATTTGTTCATTCTCAGGGACAAAAAACAAATGCTTTCTGAAAACTGAGAACATTATGTTCATTTATGTGAGCATGAAACAGACAAGGGGCTGATAAGGTAAAAGTTGATAGCTGTATGAAATCGCAGATTGCTGGCTGCTACTTGCCTACCCGTACAAAGTAGGTACACTGTCGGCTAAGAATACGGGTCGGGTATAATATTTGATAGAAAATACCGCAAATGCGATGATTTCAACAACATTTTTTTAATGTTTACAGGATAAGTGAAATCATGTAAATATTTGAAAACTCTCCTTGAAATGATCCCATTTGCAGTATTTTCTATGAAAAATTACACCTGACCCATATTATTGGACCGCGAGTGTCATTTCATTTCATTACTAATGATTGTAATATTACATCATTAAAATACTTGAAAGCGCATGAGCCTGTTTGAACACAACAGACGGATTCACTAATTGCATTTAGTCTAACTTTAACAACCTCGAACACATTCATAATTACTCTAAGCTTTGTATCGGGGCACCGACAACGGCTCCTTATCGGAGTAATGACAGTAATGAATGAATAACAAAACAATTAATTAACAACTGCCGAGGCCTGAGGGGGAGGAGGTGGACAAGGGGGGAGCGGTGAAAACGTGTTATTGCTGTTATTGGGGACCGGAGATTAAATCTGAAACGCGGCGTGAGTCGGAAGCTGCAGCGAGCGCATGCACTCCGAAACAAAAGTAACTAGAATGAAGACATAGACATGTAAAGTTTTTATTTAGCTGCACAAAAAAGAACAGTAAGTACAGAGTTTAACAGACAAGAACAAAAAACATTACATTGATAGGTTTACAACATGAATTAAAAAGTATACAGTAACAGAGCAGGATAAAGGACAAACTACTATTATAAAATTAACATTCACCATGGATGCTCAATAGGAGTTTGCCTCTGCAGGATGGTTCAGTGTATACTACTCGTACAACGCTGATTTTCAGGCAGACCCTATAAGATAAACCTTGAATGCCTTTATTACCTTTATAATTTTTTTTATGGACCGTTGGACAGACGGACAAGATCCTAGTGGACTACAGTTTTTTTTAATTTTTTTTTCGTATACCTACTGAGCCGGGCATGCGTTCCGCTGGATGATAAGCAGCTTCTGTAGCCTATGGACGCCTGCAATTTCAGGATATTCAGATGCGTATTGCTGACCTACTAAAAACTTATAATACCTACATCTACAGGGTGTAAAGTCTAATACGGGCGAAGCTCTTAACGGATGTTAGTTTACGACATAATAAGTACATTCAAATAATTTCTACTTAAAATTAGAGCAACAAAATTTTCCATACAAAATAATTCGGCGCGCAATGTAGAGCAACATACGCGAGTTAAACACTCGTTGACAGCTAATTTCAAAAGCAGATGACATAACTGACTTGTCAACAATAACAAATGTTCGTACCTACATTGCTGCTCCGATAATCTTAAAACAATTCTGTGGGGTCATAATTAAGAGTAACTTTAAAAAAACCTTGTAATCCATGATTACACTAATGAATCCCATGCCTGGTTTAATTGATCGCCCGTATTAGATTTACACACTGTATATGTAGCCTACTAATTAACGAATATAAGAATAATATATATAAAAAAAAACCTGTGCTTGTGGAAGCATGTCATATTGCAGGTAGAATCCCGCCGCCGCCGCCGCTGACTCGCAGTTGTTCCGGGCCGGCGTCGTTGCCAAACTCCGACCATTTTTTCCCACTCACTTAATATGCGCTCCGGACGGTTCCCACCCCCCCTCTCCCCCTCCAGTATCGCTCGTTATCGCCACTCTCACCGATTCGATACATCCGCACAAACAACACCCATTTCTGCCGAAACTTTATCGACGGGGTTTTAATTATATTCAGACTTAATCATGTCGTTCGCAGCAAAAAGGGTCATTCGGTCGGCTGTGTTTGACAACCGACCCACAACTCAGTACACTCGGTACTCGTGTGTTCAGTTTGATAACGGTAGGTTTTTAGAAGGATGGGTTTATGAGGGTAACCTATTGAACTTTCGAAAATCCTTTGTCCGATTTTCACTTGTCCGAAAACGGTTCCTCGAATTTTTATAATCCATGTACATTGTTTACCATATTTTTTGAAATGGTCCTCGTTTTCTATCCCACATCAACATTTTCCCGAATTTCGATAACCAGAAGAACGGTTGCCAAATTTATTATTTGACAACCGATTTGTTAACCATGTTTTCATAAATCCGATGCTAAGCGAAATCGAAATGTCATTTTACCTTATATCAGTAACCAGAACAACGGTTGCCAACATTTTTATTTGACAATCGATTTGGTAACCACCTTTTCATAAATCGGAAATGTAATTTTCCCTTATATCAATAACCAGAAGAACGATTGTCGGTCAAGTGAAAATCGGATAAGGAATTTTCGAAACTTCAATAGGTTACCATCGATGCTATGTCGATGCTACGTGTAATTGGAAGTTATAAAATTGTTTACTGAATAAATTAAAATAAGGATGTTCATTTTGTTCAGTACTTATCTTGTCTCAATATTATTATTTTGTGATTATCAAACAGGAATAATCTTCGTAACAATTCGACTAAAACTAAAAAGTATATTGTGCATGTAATCATTACCTCTAAAACGCGAGGCGGAAATAATATTGTTTTAATATAAATTTTATCATTAAGTACTCTCTCTTGTAAATTAAATATATTTTAAATTTGAACACCACTCTTGTTTGTTAAAATTAAGTTTTTGTACTATAATCATAATTCTTGTAATATTTCAAAAGTAAATTGTACCTTTATAACACCAATTTTTAACATTTTACAAATTGTATCGAGATAGATCACAAAATATTTAAAATTCGTAATGTTACGTATGACGCGTTCGCCGCTCACATTTATTTATACAAATATATCGGCTATTTATATTATACATAATTATCTACTTATATACCTACGATGTTGAGTTTTGGGAAATATAACATGCTTTGGAAGCAAGCCGATTCCAGAAAGATGAAAGTAATTCTTTGAAAAATGTATATGTTTCGGATTTAGAAAACAATAATTGTGTAGTACTTACGAATACATACAGAAATGTTACCAAATAATCGATGGCAATGGGATTGTTCGGAAGCCTGCCGCGAGAGGAAGGACGCTGCTTCCATGACGCAGATGTATGATGATGTGCACTGATCTGTAGAATAAATATAATGAACTAGAATATCTCTTGTTTTTCTTCTTTCCTTCCTTACTGACCCTTATTAGACCAGCGGTGGTAAGCCAGGATCGCAAAGTCTGTGGACAACTCGTCAATCATATTATATAACTAGATAAATCGTGTCATACTTCATATCGGTGACATGGTATCGTACGGAATCCAATACAACATCGAAAATGTACAAAATTGTAAGGTAACAAAAAAAAGTTAGTTCCTGGTGTTATTTTAGTCTCGCCGCTCGTCACTAGATGGCGCTAGCGGTACCTGGTTGGTAGCGACTGGCTGATATTATAGTTAATTCCTTTACAATGTAAGGCACTAGTCCCACTAAAAGCGAATTGACGATTGATATCTCGGCTATAAAACGAACAAAATAGAATCGGTATCATGTAAAGAAAAGAGACTGCGACGTTTGTAGTTCACCGCTGAGCGAGTAACTATACTAACTGAGCGAGCAACTACAATTTATCGTCGCGTCTCATTTATTTATTAAGACGGGAGCAATTTAACTTTTTGATCGTCAGGCGGTGATGAAATATGCCGAGCTCCAGACGGCACGTGTTCACAATTATTTAAGCGAAATTGAGGCTTACGATTTACCGCGTATAAGTCGCTATTGTATCGTTGTCGGCTGTAGCGTCATTGGCGTTCGTGGCAAGACTTTCCGGCGTCGTCTCTAGCCGACTGTGGCTGTCAAAAGCTTAATATTTTGTTCCTTTTATAGCCGACTTAGCCGAGCTATCAATCGCCGAGTCATTTTTGGTGGGACAAGTGTCTAAGTGATTTATGTACCAACATTAATAATGTACGTGAATGATTTACCCCATAGTAAATAAAAACCGGCCAAGTGCGAGTCGGACTCGCGCGCGAAGGGTTCCGTACCATTATCAAATTATTATTTAAAAAATACAGTTAAATCAAAAACTAAAGGAGATAATTTAATTAAACCAAAAATCGTTGATAGAGTTTATTAATGTGCATAACATGTATTTTTCTTAGAATTTTATATCGCGTAGTTTAAAAAATAGAGGGGGGGGACACATTTTTCAGACTTTGAGTGCTGATATCTCGAAAACGATTTGCTTAAATAAAAATGAGATTTATAAACCTTCATATCATTTTCAAAGACCTTTCTATTAATACCCCACACGCTTCGCTTATAGACAACTAAAAAAATTTTTCAATACCTCAGTTACATGTATGGAGGGCCCCCACCCCAATGGTTTTTTTTACAATTTAGTATCATAATCCTGTAGCGGTTCATACAACACATATTCTTACCAAATTTTGTTACTGTAGCATTTATAGTTTCCGAGTAAATCGGCTGTGACAGACGGACAGACGGACATGACGAATCTATAAGGGTTCCGTTTTTGCCATTTTGGCTACGGAACTCTAAAAATGCAAACGTGTGATAAGCAGTTTGGGAATTTTTCAGCAATAATGAAATGTATACGAATGTATTGATTAATTAATATAGGTAATACCTAACATAATTAATCGCGCCAGCTATATCCAGGTTTACAGATGCTTTAAGCACAAAAATTCTGCACTAAAATTCTGCTATAAATTTACAATGTCTCCTGACAAGATGAGAAATAATCAGAATGACCTACCACAATACAAACCAGCTGCCACAACTGCATAACATCATACGGTATCGATATCGACGCACAAGTCCCAGTAACCCACTCCACGTATTAGTGTCAGGCGCCGCATTAGCGATAAGCCCCCCCCCTCCCCCCTCAGGTGTGGAGCGCGGCGCCCGCGCCGGATGCGATAGCGCGCGGTTCCGGAGCGGCGGCGGCGGCGCGGGGGCCGCGGGGGGCGGGGGGGGCGGGGGGCGCTGGTGTAGGGGCGCGGGGAGCGGGGAGCGGAGGCGAGGTAAATGAGTTGAGAGGATGTTGCCCAACTTTGCTATCTGTAGCACTTGCCAGGTGCTTTACATGTGCGAGTAACAAGATTGGCAAAATACGGGGTGGAAAGGAACAACGATCCTACGACGAGCCACCGTCCGTGTCTACCAACCATTACAATGACATTTCAGTATAGTACTAGCACCAACATCGAAATGTCTTTAAACCCTTCCAACAAAGTGAGTGATTAGTTAAAGTTCTATACCTACTACGGAAAAGTCGATTTCCCTGTACGTTTTCGATATTGGTCCCATACTGAAAGTTGATCGTAATGGCTGGTAGACTCGGTCGGTAGCGGCAAGGCTCGTCGGTCCGGTCCACCCTGCATATTGAATGTCGGCTGAAGTCGCCGATTTATAGAAACATTTTGTGCAATTGTTTTTCAGTGATTGACAAAATAATAACGAAACCGGTTCTCAAATTTGTTCATTCTCAGGGACAAAAAACAAATGCTTTCTGAAAACTGAGAACATTATGTTCATTTATGTGAGCATGAAACAGACAAGGGGCTGATAAGGTAAAAGTTGATAGCTGTATGAAATCGCAGATTGCTGGCTGCTACTTGCCTACCCGTACAAAGTAGGTACACTGTCGGCTAAGAATACGGGTCGGGTATAATATTTGATAGAAAATACCGCAAATGCGATGATTTCAACAACATTTTTTTAATGTTTACAGGATAAGTGAAATCATGTAAATATTTGAAAACTCTCCTTGAAATGATCCCATTTGCAGTATTTTCTATGAAAAATTACACCTGACCCATATTATTGGACCGCGAGTGTCATTTCATTTCATTACTAATGATTGTAATATTACATCATTAAAATACTTGAAAGCGCATGAGCCTGTTTGAACACAACAGACGGATTCACTAATTGCATTTAGTCTAACTTTAACAACCTCGAACACATTCATAATTACTCTAAGCTTTGTATCGGGGCACCGACAACGGCTCCTTATCGGAGTAATGACAGTAATGAATGAATAACAAAACAATTAATTAACAACTGCCGAGGCCTGAGGGGGAGGAGGTGGACAAGGGGGGAGCGGTGAAAACGTGTTATTGCTGTTATTGGGGACCGGAGATTAAATCTGAAACGCGGCGTGAGTCGGAAGCTGCAGCGAGCGCATGCACTCCGAAACAAAAGTAACTAGAATGAAGACATAGACATGTAAAGTTTTTATTTAGCTGCACAAAAAAGAACAGTAAGTACAGAGTTTAACAGACAAGAACAAAAAACATTACATTGATAGGTTTACAACATGAATTAAAAAGTATACAGTAACAGAGCAGGATAAAGGACAAACTACTATTATAAAATTAACATTCACCATGGATGCTCAATAGGAGTTTGCCTCTGCAGGATGGTTCAGTGTATACTACTCGTACAACGCTGATTTTCAGGCAGACCCTATAAGATAAACCTTGAATGCCTTTATTACCTTTATAATTTTTTTATGGACCGTTGGACAGACGGACAAGATCCTAGTGGACTACAGTTTTTTTTAATTTTTTTTTCGTATACCTACTGAGCCGGGCATGCGTTCCGCTGGATGATAAGCAGCTTCTGTAGCCTATGGACGCCTGCAATTTCAGGATATTCAGATGCGTATTGCTGACCTACTAAAAACTTATAATACCTACATCTACAGGGTGTAAAGTCTAATACGGGCGAAGCTCTTAACGGATGTTAGTTTACGACATAATAAGTACATTCAAATAATTTCTACTTAAAATTAGAGCAACAAAATTTTCCATACAAAATAATTCGGCGCGCAATGTAGAGCAACATACGCGAGTTAAACACTCGTTGACAGCTAATTTCAAAAGCAGATGACATAACTGACTTGTCAACAATAACAAATGTTCGTACCTACATTGCTGCTCCGATAATCTTAAAACAATTCTGTGGGGTCATAATTAAGAGTAACTTTAAAAAAACCTTGTAATCCATGATTACACTAATGAATCCCATGCCTGGTTTAATTGATCGCCCGTATTAGATTTACACACTGTATATGTAGCCTACTAATTAACGAATATAAGAATAATATATATAAAAAAAAACCTGTGCTTGTGGAAGCATGTCATATTGCAGGTAGAATCCCGCCGCCGCCGCCGCTGACTCGCAGTTGTTCCGCCGGCGTCGTTGCCAAACTCCGACCATTTTTTCCCACTCACTTAATATGCGCTCCGGACGGTTCCCACCCCCCCTCTCCCCCTCCAGTATCGCTCGTTATCGCCACTCTCACCGATTCGATACATCCGCACAAACAACACCCATTTCTGCCGAAACTTTATCGACGGGGTTTTAATTATATTCAGACTTAATCATGTCGTTCGCAGCAAAAAGGGTCATTCGGTCGGCTGTGTTTGACAACCGACCCACAACTCAGTACACTCGGTACTCGTGTGTTCAGTTTGATAACGGTAGGTTTTTAGAAGGATGGGTTTATGAGGGTAACCTATTGAACTTTCGAAAATCCTTTGTCCGATTTTCACTTGTCCGAAAACGGTTCCTCGAATTTTTATAATCCATGTACATTGTTTACCATATTTTTTGAAATGGTCCTCGTTTTCTATCCCACATCAACATTTTCCCGAATTTCGATAACCAGAAGAACGGTTGCCAAATTTATTATTTGACAACCGATTTGTTAACCATGTTTTCATAAATCCGATGCTAAGCGAAATCGAAATGTCATTTTACCTTATATCAGTAACCAGAACAACGGTTGCCAACATTTTTATTTGACAATCGATTTGGTAACCACCTTTTCATAAATCGGAAATGTAATTTTCCCTTATATCAATAACCAGAAGAACGATTGTCGGTCAAGTGAAAATCGGATAAGGAATTTTCGAAACTTCAATAGGTTACCATCGATGCTATGTCGATGCTACGTGTAATTGAAATATCATTTTTAATCCTAATGTTCATTGTAATAAATATTGTTTTCCCTACTACTCGAACTGTCAATTTTCACTGCGCCTACTTTTATCATGTCCAAAATTTCGTTCAAAAAGGCATTTTAATAACAACATGCAAAACATTTGAACAACAGGGTGATTGGTTAAAAAAAATGTTTAAGTAAACCAGGGTAAAACCGACGTGGATTGGTTAGGTTTCGAAGCTAGGGCGGAGTGAATGGCGTAGTCTTTAAATACTTAAGTATTTTTAATAAATTGTTTACACATCCTCATACTTACAAAACCAAAAAAAGGGGGGACGGGGGGGCGAAGCCCCCCACCAGGGGGGCTCGGGGGGCGAAGCCCCCCGCATTAAAAAAGAAATAATCTGATCCTCCCCTACCTTAACCTGGATAGGTTCGTTAGGTACCTTTTATCCCTTAGAGCGGAAATAGAAGCCCCGCGCAGCGGGGCTTCGTCGACCGGTTCCCAGGTCAAAGTTGCTCACTTAAATTCTTTGGACAACAGGGCGAATTATTTAGTAATAGTTAAGTATAAGGAATAAAAAAATATTTTTAAAGGTAGGTAATCACTTTTAGTACATTAAATAGTAGGAACATCACCATTATGCACAATAATTTTTCGATACATATACATAAAACACGAAAATCATTAGGACAAATAATATTTAGGAACAACCAAGTTAGGATTAACAATTTCAGCATAACAAAAATATGCGCAACAATGTTTATGCCATTCATTATTCGGCGTAAAGTTATTATGCGACAAATTTTTCGGAATAAAAACATTATGCCACCCGATATAGACCCCCTCCCGGGGCAGATCCGAGTCGGATAGGTTAGGTTAGAAGACTAAGGCGGGAGCTTTGCTTTTATTTGCTTTTGGAGTCTTAGTCTTTTGATATAAGGGGAAAATTAATATCTCGGTCTGAATACTTGACGCCACAAAAAGTAGTTGGCAAATAATACTTCGGGATTTTAACAAGTGTTTATTCGAAATAATGAATTCGATTGTTTGATAGGGGGGGAAATAATACTTCGGTCAAAATACTTTATGCCAAAAAAAGTAGTTGGCAAATGATACTTCGGAATTTTTACGAGTGTTGATTCGAATCATAAGCGAAATAAAATTGCTGCTAATTGAGAAAGGGGGTAAATAATAAACTGGGAAACGTACTTTCGGGCAAACAAAATTTAGGCCAATTAATAAAATGGGAAACGTTTTCGGGATACTAATATTCGACATTACAATTTTCGACTTTATGATAGGTAACCGTTTATGAGAGAATAGATACCTACAACGTACGAGTACATTCCTATAGTCCGTGCGTCCTAAAAATAAAACTTTTGCTATTATTCTGCATAAAATCAATAAGTACACACACTACTGCTTATGGCACATAAAGGAAATTCTTTCGAATGTTTATTCACGACTATCAAAAGACATTGATAAAAAATGACGATCAAGTGTTTATAATTTGTTTCCTCTTACTTCTTCTTCGTTCTTACTTACTTTCATTGTTTCTTGTTACTTAAGCAGTGTCCAATAAAATTTTGTTGATAGGTTTTTTTTTAAAGGGTAGCGTAAATCTGACAACACCCTCTCATACTCACACACACATGCACACGCACGTTTACACGTAAAAGTAAAAAAAATGGTAGATGTATATACCAGTACCAGTTGAGGCACCAGCCATTGTAAGATAATGTACTCATAATAAACATACCTGGGATAACTGGGGGCAAGTTATAGGGATTTGATATCGATTAAAAAGATGTCGATATAATTATAATAAAAAAAAAATCGATATCATATATGATATCGGGCCTCTTCAAATAGTAAAAGTATGCAAATGTCATTTTAATCAAAATGACAATTGAAATACTGATATTTTAATATCGATTGTAAATTTTGAAAACTAAACGCGTAAATACCCGTTTAAATTTATTTTTTATTTTAATTGATGATTAAGTACCTAATATATTATATTATTATATAATTTATGCCGAATAACATTTTTATGTTGTATAAATCAAAATGCGAATAGACTTTAAATAGCTTTTATTGAAAGCTAAAATGTACAAGAAATTGCTACATCGACTGCTCAGTTATAGCACAGAACAACGAGAGAACAATGTCCGGCGGAAGGTATTATATTTTTTATTTTATTTTATTTATTTAGGTTCACCAACAATCATTACACTTTTTCATTTATACTATACATGCTATCACATATTCACTCTAAGTGCAACAATTACTTAGAGGTAAACACCACATGCGAAACTGTGTGAATACATATAACTTAATCTAAATAATATAAAACTGTGCTACTATGAAACTATAAATATTAACGCTTTCGGTGACACTACATCGACATTTAGGGTGCTTGTATGGTTAACTACGCTTAACTCTCGCACTGTCAGCGAAAGCGTTAAATTTGACAAAACAATAAATTCATGAAGAAATCTTGATTTAAATGCATAATAGGCTATGCCCTTATACAAATAACAATACAATGCCTTAGGAAGAAGATAATAATAATAATTACACAATATCACGTAAAGTACAAGTACCGTTAGGAACAGCTAGGAACCAGACATTTACTTGTTCACCTACTTATTCGATGCATGTTTACGGATTGCTGATAATAATTTACTAGGTGAATCGGAGTAAATATCCGTCACATCACTGTAACTATTAGCAACTCCAGAAAACCTGTAAATGGGAGAGTTCTTGCCAGACACTGACTTTCTAAAAGGTGTACAAAAAGGCGTGATCGGTGTACGTGGGAAGCGCGCGGGAACACGAAAGTTAAGGAGACCCAAGAGTTGAGGACAATCTATTTTGTACCGTAATATTTTGTGTAAAAACAACGCATCCAGAAATACCCTACGCGTGTCCAAAGAATCGACCTTAAAGAATGACAGTCGGCGTCGATATGAAACTCTTCTTTTAGCCATGGCACGGTTGTGATAATACGCCAAGTGTTGGAGAAAGCGTTTCTGTACCCTTTCAAGCCGCAATGAATGTGTTGCGTAATGCGGCCGCCAAACGACGCTGCCGTATTCCAAGATACTACGCACTAAGGTATTGAAAAGCAGAATTTTGGTCTTTATACGCCTGAAGGTTTTACAATTACGAAGCACGAAGCCCAACATACGAGATGCCTTTTTGACTGTGCTTTCTATATGCGGTATGAATGTGAGCTTTCTGTCAAATACTACGCCCAGATCGCGAATGGTATCCATAACGTCAAGTTTATGGTTGCCAATGTAGTAACTAGAATTAACCACATTATATTTTCGGGAGTATGTCATTTGGAAACATTTATCAGGATTCAATTGCATGTGATTCTCCTGGCACCATCTACAAAGTCTGTCTATGTCCAACTGAAGACGAGAAATATCTTGCCTTGTAGTTATCGTTCTTGCAAATTTTAAGTCATCTGCGTACATAAATACTTTTGAGTGATGAAAACAGTCTGGTATATCGTTAATGAACATGTTAAACAAGACAGGGCCCAAGTGCGAGCCCTGCGGAACGCCAGAAGTTATATTACAGAATGATGACTGATAACCATTTACCACAACATAATATTGCCTGTCAGTTAAATATGAGCGCAGCCACTCCAGCAGACAGCCAGATATTCCATACACGGATAGCTTATAAATCAGAACCTTGTGGGAGACTTTGTCAAATGCCTTACAGAAGTCCGTGTATATTACATCCGCCTGTCCACTGGAATCAATAACACTTGCCAAATACTCAGTAAACGTAACCAGGTTAGTGCTCGTTGATCTTGAGCCAACGAATCCATGCTGGTGGTCTGACACATAAAGTTTGAAGTGATGTTGTATAAACGGACAAATAATCGACTCAAATATCTTACCAAAGGTGGACAATATAGAGATCGGCCTATAGTTAGAAACAAGGTTTTCATTACCGGACTTATAAACGGGTACCACTTTTGCCATTTTCCACTCAGTAGGGAATATCCCTGTTGCTAGTGACTTACTGTAAATTAAATGCAAGGGATAAGCGAGTTCAGAGGCACAGGATTTGATAAAGATTGGAGGAATACCATCCGGCCCAGGCCCTTTATTGCAGCTTACACTTTGGAGCTTTTTGAGCAATAAGTCATGGTCAATAATTGGAGCTGAAAGATTTTGGCTATTATTTTTTAATGACAGTAACTGAGGCATATTGTCCATACTAACTTCATCATCCTGACTATATACTGTCAAAAAATTAGCTGCAAACATATCACAGATCTCGGAATTGACAGAAGTTACAATCGACCCATCAGACATTGCTGCCGGATAAACACTAGTTCCACCCCGTTTGGCTTTAACATGTGACCAAAAAAGTTTGGGATTTACAGCTAGTTCGTTTTCAATATTTTCGATGTAATTATGATAGTTGTTTTTAGCCAAAATATCGCATCTTTTACCAAGGATTTTAAGTTCTATTTCATCTAATGGATTTTTATATTTCTTAAAACGAATTCGGATCTTGTTTTTCTCATTAAGAAGTTTATTTAATTTTTTGTCGAACCAAGGCGGGCGCCGGTTGTTTTTACACCTAGTAAAGGGTACGAGCCTCTGGATAATTAGTTGTATCTTCCCAGTAAACACTTTTAACATATCATTTACATTCTCAGTGTCTGAAAAAAGCTCATCCCAATCACAATCGCTTAGTTCTTTGCGTATTAAATCATATCTAGCTTTATAGAAATTAGGCCTTGTATTATGGGTGTTATATGGAAGCCGGGTTTCTTGGGTAAGAGTAATAATAATATTGAGAGGGGGGTGAAACATATCTATTAAGCTCAGGGGATTTACATTTTCTGTAACAGTACAAAGCAACGTATCAGACGATAAAACAAGGTCTAAGGTTCTGTTAGTTTTATTCGTTACAGAATTAAACTGAATCAATTTTTGCATGTGAACAAAGTCGGTAAAAATTTTGTTAAAGCCAGGAGCAACATAATTACTAGATACATCATTAACTAATGCCCAATCTATGCCTCCTAAATTAAAGTCACCAACTATACAGAAATTTGAATCTATGTGATCAAGAACAGTATTACAGTGGTTTACAAAGCTTTCCAGCGTGCTACGCTGAATTGGAGGCGGGAGATAGACTGCACAGAGAGCTATTCGACGAACAGATTGCGCTGTTGGTATATTTATCTCAATCCATAGGTCCTCATAGACACTTTCCCATTTAGTAATACGTTTTGGTTTAAAAGATTTTAAGACAGCTATTAGGACTCCTCCTCCTTCTTTGCCTTTCTGACTGCACGACTGTTCTCTGTCTTTTCTAAAAACAACATATCTGTCGTCGAATAGCTCACTGTTGAACACTGAGCCATTCAACCAAGTTTCGGTTAAAATAACTATATCATAGGTTGTACAACATAGATTGCGATAAAATATTTCAGTTTTCGTACGCAGACCTCGACTATTTTGATAGTATATCTTTAGTTCAAACTCTGTTATGATTATTTATGTAAATAAACGCTACTAAAATTTATTATTTAATTAATTAATTTTATTTAAAGTTTCTGCGCTTCTAATGTAGATAAATTCACTGTCGTCCGTTTTTCTGACAAAAACTTTCCCGTTCCTTATCCAAACATGCTTATAGCCCTTATTTTTAGCAGCGATCCTCGCTGCTGCGTGTAGTTTTTTGTTGGCGGGAGATAGGTGCTCGACAACATAAATCGGAGATGTAACATTAGAAAAACCAAGGTGAGCGCAGTTAAGTTTATTGTTAGGGTTGCCTTTATTGTACTTTATGACAGCAGCGAGAAGATGGTCACGAGCTCTTGGAGATGATAACTGTACGACGATGGACCGCGGACGTGAGGTTTCTGCGTTGAGTTTAGAAATCCGGGTGCAGTGCAGGACGCTTGCTTGAGTCAACTCACAACCCACTGCCTGAATCAGGTTATTAACCATGGTGAACAAGTTTTCCGATTTACTCTCTGGCACGCATTGGATTTCCAAGTTATTAGCACGAGATTGCTGTTCGAGTTGGTTGATCCGCAGATTGAGATCAGAGATATTCGATTTTAGATTAAGATTTTCTTTCTGTAGATCATTCACATCCCTCTTCACTGACGATTGGTCAGCCATCAGATCGTCAAACTTACTGCTCATGAAATCCATCGATTGTTGCACGTCCTTGATTTCTTGTTTCAATGGATCCAACTGGGCCGATATGTTTTTCAGCATTGTAGTGTTAATCTCCTTCACGGCTGCATGAAGCAATTCTTGTACAATGTTGCGGACGTCGTCGGCGGTGACGGCGGCGGCCGCGGGGGGTGATGTCAGAGCGATTCTCTTATTGCCTCTTGTGGTCGTCACATTACGGATGGGGGTACAGTCCTGCTTGGCGCTTTTCGGTTCGTTGGCTAAGCATGTCGGACAAATCCAATTAGATGGGGCGTCTGATTTTTTGTTTAAACCAGGAATACACTCGAGGTGATTGGATAGTTGACATTTGCTACAGTTTATGACCTCTTCCCCAGCTTCACTCCCTTTATCACAGCATCCAAAAGCCATTGTAGAATGTGAGTAATTGAGTATATTCGAAAACCAACTTGTAAACAACCAAGCTCAAGAAAAAAACCAATCAGCGATGTATAGGCTGTCGATCAAAAATACACCTTATTCCTGGCACTTAAGAACTTGACGAAATGAACCATTAGTTGTGGCGAAACCACTCTTTGCCCTGCGGAGTTCGCGAGAAGAACGTCGTATGCGCCGTGCAGATCGCGGCGCTTACGAGTTTAGGTCGAGCGCTTCGGATTTAACAAAATGTCGGTGGTGTTATTTCACTGTTCCGAATTCGTTTTTGGCATTTTACACAATAAAACTGCTACAAAACTTTGCACTGTGAGTTCTGAATTCTTCTGTACCACCACACTAACTATTCATCAAGAACTTTCTCACAAAAATATCGTTAAACAAGCAAATTATATTTTAATTTCGAGGAGCAGTTTATTACACTGTTTACTTCACGTGGGTAGGTAGGTAGGTTTTATATATATATAAAAGTAGCATATATCGCGAACCACCATACGATGTTTGCGGCATAGGCCCGCAAACGTCAGCATGCACCAACCCCAAGACTTCAGTCGCCCTAGTAAACGATTTCTTTGGATTAGGTAATTTTGGTGTTTTCCCTTCAATGCAAGAAATACACTGTTTAAACTCTGAGTTCTGAAAGTCTATTCCATTGGCCATACCTGATTTCAGTAGGTTCATGCTCCTCGAATTCAGATGACATAAACGCCGATGCCACACATCTTGAGAGATAACACGCCCAGCAGTCCCCACGTTTGCCGCGACATGGTCAGCGGACGCAGACTTAGGCGATCTCGGTATACTATTACGCGTTGTAGGTTTGTAATTCGTATAAACCATTTTTACATTTTGCAATAGCAAACAAAACACTTCCAAAATAAATATTACAAAAATCAGCATAAAAAACAACTTTAAAACCTTTTGACGTCAAAGCGCTGACAGATATCAAATTACATGACAAGTTCGGAATATTGACTACATTGCACAGAGTTTTAATACCGTCTTTAACATGCAGTTTGGTACTGCCACATCCCGCACTACGAAGTTTCACACCGTTCGCCACCTGCACCTCCATGTTCGTGTCCACCACGAAATCGTCGAGGATGTCCTTCCGATTGCAGAAATGTCGCGATGCACCCGAGTCCACGTACCAGGAGTCTTCCTGCACGTCTACCGACAGTGCACTCAGCATGTTCGCCATTTCTCGCGCAACGGGATCCTTTCTCTTCTTGTTTTCAGGACAGAACTTGGACATGTGGCCCAGCCTTCTGCAGCGGAAACATTTGACCGGTTTTTCCTCACGTCGTTTCGCCACCATCGCGGAACCACTGCTCGTGTCTGTTCCGTTGGTCCGGCGCTGATACTCTTGTAATAATTTTTGTTTCACAAGTTCGCTCGTCAATTTAACACTGCAGTTTTCTAGCGCCATTATCAGTGGGTCATAGTCAGTTGTGAGCCCGCTTAACATTATCACAGCTAGAAACTCGTCATTTAGTGGAGCCTCGATGTCGTTCAGTTGCTGTGCGACATCACATATTTTCAAAAGATATGATTCCATGTTGGGAAACTCTTGCAGTTTCATCCCAAACAACTGCCGCATTAGCCCTAGTCTTCGGCAAAGACCTCTGTCTTCATACGCAGCTTGAAGACTTGTCCACGCCTCCCGTGCCGTAGTTGCGTTACGCACGTGCGTGATTGCCACTGGGTTTATGCACAGACAAATGCGAGCCAGAGCTCTCTGTTGCTTCTTTTTATCATCGCAAATAGGTACCTTACCGTCTTTGCTCTCTACGCACTCCCACAAATCCTCCTGGATCAGGACCATTTTCACCATGAACTTCCATGACCCGTAGTTCTCCATGCCATTTAATTTTTCAATAGCAGGAACGATGGCCGCCCCCGAACTTGACGTACTCGCCATTACGATTTTGGAATTTCGTGCGCACAAAAAACAAGATAAAAAGAATAAACGCACAACACTCCTCGCAGACGCTTTCACATAGCGACTGCTTCCCTAAGCTCTGCTACCATATTAGAGAAAATAAACTGCTTGAATTATGTAAAAGCGTGTTTATTCCGTGGCTTAGATGAGTGAAGTGTTAGGAACAGTCAAAGCATTCGAAATCCGTTGCTATACAAACAACCAGTCATACACATAAGTCTCTGATATAGAACATGTAGTTTACATAGGTTTCAACAGAAGGCCATAGACAATGAAAAACTTAATCTACAACAAATTATAATCTATGGTTATTAATTCTATTAAGCTATGTTTAGACTGATCTGAACATAATTGGGCCGGGCGAAAAGAAACTAATCTTATGTTAAGTGGACAAAGATAATTAATAAAGATAACTTTTATCAAGGGATACAATTGTTCCTCAATCAAGAGGTAACGGACACAGCTTAGTGACAGGTCTGACATAAACCTTATTACCCATTTTCACCTCGGCCACTCTAACCTTATCATCCTTTCCAGGAAATATTTTAACAATACGGCCCATTGGCCAACATAATGGAGCAGTGTTAACATTTTTAACAAGAACTAAGTCACCTTTAAAGGACTATGTGTCAAAATGGACCGAAAACCAACAGAGCTGGGAGTAGTGTCATTGAAAAGGTCTGCTTATGTACTTTATTTCATTCTATAGGTGCAAAGTTGAATTCCATTGGATAATTTTATATGAGTAAGGCATACCGCGGGCACTCTCTAAGTAAATCACCGTCGACCAGACATCATTCATCATAGTATTTAGTCTGACTAAAATACAAATATCTCCGTTTTGCAATGGAATTGAACATAGTGCCCGTAGAATGAAATGAAATAAATAAAAATACCTATTTCATGACACCACTTTTAGCTCTGTTGGTTTTTGGTCCACTCTCCATACAAATCTGCCCATAGTCCTTTGGCAAGGCATGTTTCCATTTGGGACGGCTTTGTAACTGACAGAGGTAGTCATTAGACCATGACCTCCAGAAGTCCTGTTTTAATTTGGTAACAATATCCCAAAATTTCCTTAAGCGATTTAATGGTACTTCTGATAAATCAACATCAGGGTAACTTGTAATCGCCGTACCAATAAGAAAGTGCCCCGGTGACAAATATTTGCCTTCATTTGGGTCAAGGGACAGCAAGGGTTTGGAGTTCAAGACACCTTCTATTTGAATGATCACAGTGTTCAATTCCTCAAAGGTCAAACAATGATTTCCAACCACCCGCTTTAAATGAAATTTGACACTCTTGACCCCGGCTTCCCAAAGGCCTCCAAATTGAGGTGCATAGCTTGGTATGAATTTAAATGAAATGTACTTTTTAGCACAGAATCGATACACAGTATCTCTATGCTCATGGGAATTCTGTAAATCATACAATTTTTTCAACTGATTGGCAGCACCTTTAAAGGTCTTGGCATTGTCACAATAAATAACTGTTGGCATGCCACGTCTAGAAATAAAACGATCAAGACTTGCTAGAAAGGTTTCAGTCGTAAGGCTCGAAACCAGCTCTACGTGTATCGCCTTCGTGGCGAAACATACAAAAAGAGCAATATAGCTCTTAGCAACAAGAGGCTTTCGAATCCTAGCAATCTTCGTACTAAATGGACCACAAAAATCTATCCCAGTATACTAGAAAGCTCTACTAGCAGTAATTCTCTCTGCAGGTAACGAACCCATCAGCTGCCTTGCGGCTTCAGCTTTTAGACGTAGGCATGTAACACATTTGTTCACTACCTTCTTCACTTCCCTAATACCACTAATTATCCAATACTTTTGAGTTAAGGAACTTAGAACTGATCTGGCACCTAAGTGTAAGAGTCGCAAGTGCTCTCTTTCTATCAACAAGGCTGTGAAAAATGACCCTTTTGGAAGAATAGGTGGGTGCTTCCTGGCTTGCGAAATATCGGCATTTTGCAGCCTGCCGCCCACGCGAAGAACACCGTTCTCATCCACGAAAGGATGTAAGTCCGCTATGCCTGACTTAAGAATTTTGCCAGACAGCAATGTTTCAATTTCCTTAGCAAAATGTTGCCTTTGCACATTTTTAATTATTACTAGCAACGAATCCTGTAACTCTTTAGGAGTTAACTTAGTAGAGTCAGAGTTGACTCTATCTCTGGAATTTAAAGAATTCCTGAAGAAACGGTAAATGTATGCTATAACATTTTGAAGCTCATTTAAGCTAGAATATTTTTCAAACAGGTATGTTAACGAACGGTCTTCTTGATTTACATTCCAAGGTAGAGCCGGTTCAATAATAATTTGTTTATCATGCAACGTATGACTGAGCGTACTATTATCAAATTTAGGATGCATGTACTCCCTATCAGATAAATATTCGGGCCCATGCCACCATAGGAGCTTACTTTGCAAGCTCTGTGGCTCTACACCGCGAGAAATTAAATCCGCTGGGTTGTCGCAAGACTTTACATAAGACCACTGGTCATGGTTTGTAAGCTCAAGTACTTTTTGAACTCTATTATTAACATAAGTGTTTACTTTTATTTTTTGGGACTTTAGCCAACATAAAACTATTTGTGAATCACTATATAAATATGCGGTATGTGCAAACCTAGGTTTGAGGATTTCACTAATCCTTGATACCAACTGAGCCAGTAATAAAGCGCTGTTAAGCTCTAGCTGAGGAATTGTAAGGCTTTTTGTTAACGGGGCTATTTTTGATTTAGCACAAAGCAATCTTGTCTCTACATTTCCATTTAACTTTAAAACTCTTACATAAATACAGCAGCCGAAAGCTTTGAAGGACGCATCTGCATAACCAACTAACTCTACCAAGTGACAGTCATGACTATGCACCAACCTAGGTAAAGCAACTCTACCCATTAACTTTAAGTTGGCAAGAAACTTTAGCCATGCCTCAAGCTGAGCTTCCGGTAAGGGTGTGTCCCAGCCTAAGGGCATTGACCACAGAACCTGCATAAACATCTTAGCTAATACTATAATTGGAGCTATGAGGCCCAATGGATCATAGCATCTCCCTATAAAAGAAAGCACGGTGCTTTTAGTATGATGGCTGTCCTCATTATAGAGAGGAGCCTCAAAGGTGAAGGTATCTGAAGTAATATCATACTTCAGACCCAATGTTTTTATAACATTACTAGTATCAAGATTTATTTGCTCAAAATACTTTATATTTTCTGGCAAATCTTCCAAAACCGTTGGGTAGCTAGAGCACCATTTATGTAATTTAAAATTGCCTAAATTGAATATATCAATCAATTAATTTTTAAGCTGGTAGAGATCGTTTATATTATCTGTGCCAGTTATGACATCATCTACATATGTATTATTTAATATGGCTTGAGAAGCAAGCGGAAATTGCTTGCCATATAATTTAACAAGCTCTACCAAGCACCTTGTAGCCAGAAATGTAGAGCTTTTCAGTGTGAGTTTTCAGTGTAACTGTCTGATGCTGAAGACAGCGGATGGGCTGGTTGGGAGTATCCCGCCAGAGAATGTTTTGAAGACACCTATGTTCAGGATTAATAAGTATACACCTAAACATTTTTTGAACATCACATATTAAAGTGAATAAATATGTTCGAAACAAAATCAGTATATCGAAAAGCTCGCACTGCACTACAGGTCCGTTTAGCATTACGTCATTGACAGAAAGCTTATTTTTGGACTTCATACTACCATCCATGACTATTCTTAACTTTGTACTTTTACTAGATTCATTGAATACAGGATGATGCGCCAAAAAGCTTGCGGGTCCATTATAAACATTTTCTAACTTGGTATCATCAGAAACAGCAAAATTTGCTACCAAGGAATGATTACAAAGGTTGCCGGACTGGCTCATATTTCCTCCCACAAGATATCCAAACACAGTGCTTTGCAAAACAAGCCCTTCGGGCAGTTTGATGCAGTCATTTAATAATGAATTAAAATAAATGTCAGATGCCAACAACAAGGAAATGTCCGAAGGCACATTAAAATCATCATCTGCTAGCCTGATATGGCTTGGAAAGCTCAGGTTTGAACAATCAAAATATTGCTGGGGAAAGGGCAATGTTATCCTATCTACAATATTACAGTTCACATCAACTTTAACATCTGGATATTGGCAAGACTCAACAGAAATAGCCACTGAGTTATTTATTTTTGTACTTTTATTACCTATGCCAATAATATTATGTGACTGTGCCCAGTGGCAAATCCTAGCCTTTCTACAAGTGAACTTGTGGCACATGAAGCAGTTGAGCCACCGTCAAGCAATGCACGGCAAACAACGTAGCGTCCAAATTTATCAAGAACCTTTACCTTAACGGTTGGCAATAATACCATTTTTGATGTGTTGTTGACACATGACAAAGTAGTGGAGGCCGCTGCAGATTGCTTGACAGCATCCTCAATGTGCAAAAGGGTGTTATGCAAACCCTTACATAATTTACAATGAAATTTGTACTTACAAGGCTTATCTGCATGAGCATTCATACATACAACGCACAGCTTCTTCTCTTGTACAAAGGCCAGGCGGGCCTCTACGGAGGCTTCCTGAAATTTCACACAATTATAGATTGCATGGCCAGGATTGGTACAGAATTTACAAGCAGGCAATGCTGCTGCTACATTAGCAACCTTGGGATATGATTTAAATTTAGGTATAGTACCTACAGTTTCATTAGTATTTACAGACTTTTGAGGTGAACTATCCTCCAGCGCTATGGCACGCCTTTCTAAGAATTCCATGAACTCCTTCATTGTGGGAAGAGATTGTATATCTCTCTCTAAGTGAAAAGCACGGCTGGTATATTGATCCAGCTTCCTAGATAAAATAGAAATGAGTAACATGTCCCATTTATCCACAGGTTCATTTAAGTTTTTGAGTGCATGCAATTGTTGCTGCACTTGTGATACAAATGACCTTATAGAGGCCGCTGTCCCTTTTGTCATACATGGGATGTCCAAAAGAACATAAATGTGGCTTATAATTAACCTAGATTTATTATCATAACGCTTTGTCAACAACTCTAAAGCCTCTGGATATGAGGCATTAACTAGTGGCAAGTTTACAATCACAGATAAAGCTTCATCTGATAAATACTTTCTTAAATAGAACAACTTTTGAACATTCGATAAAGTTTTGTTGTTGTCAATTACTGCTAGAAACATTTCATAGAAAGGTTTGAAAAGCGTGAAGTCCTTACCACTATATACTGGTATGTCAACATGTGGTAACTTGGAAGAAGAAATGCTGGTAGCTTGCGCGACCTCTGAGCCCTTCAGGGTCCGTATCGACTCATTCATTTTTGCAACAATGGTAAAGAAACGGTCCTCGAACGCACCAACATCCTCCGTATCCTTCTCATCCAAATTCAAGATGTCGAGTTGTATGCCCTCATACTCTTTAAGTGTACTTATAAGCTTTTCTTTTCGTGCCTCCAAGGTATCCATAGGTCGCTGGTTCATATCCGGCTCGAAGGACCAACATTCGCATGTATAAATCAAAATGCGAATAGACTTTAAATAGCTTTTATTTAAAGCTAAAATGTACAAGAAATTGCTACATCGACTGCTCAGTTATAGCACAGAACAACGAGAGAACAATGTCCGGCGGAAGGCCATAGACAATGAAAAACTTAATCTACAACAAATTATAATCTATGGTTATTAATTCTATTAAGCTATGTTTAGACTGATCTGAACAATGTTGTCGTTCACAGTAACATCGATATATATTTTTTTAGTCGATAAAATATGTTGCTACATCACTTTCGTATAAATGCACCGAGTTATCCCAGGTACGCAAAAAAAAATAAAAATTATCTTCCTTATTGGCCCGTTGACCGCCTTCATTATGTCACTATGTAGCGTCAACAAGTAGCATGACATCGAGACCAGCAGCCCACACATGCAAAACTCGTTCAGCTAACGCCATTCAGTAGTAACTATGGGTAATTAAACAATTTACTTGGCAAAACAAAAGCGAGGTGTTGGCTGGCAACTAAGCCCGATGTATCCAATTTAAATGATGTAATAAAATCTTTGTAAGCAGCGTCACTCGTAGAATAGAAACCAGTATAGCAGTGACGAGCGACTTTAACAGTAAATTTATTGAAGAGACGATCTTAAGTCACTTAAGTCGATGTCTATACGGTGTAAACAAATAAACAAATAAAATATTTTTATTATTTATAAAATGACCTCACTTACATAATTCTCGGCAAAAGAGAAAAACAAAAAACAAGAAAAAAAAATGTGTTTTAAAAAAATGTAACTTAAATAAATCCGTACAGCCAACGACATCTAGTGATGTGTAGCAAATCCAAATATGTGCTTTACTAAGTTCCGGACACACTTTTCTTGAATTACAGGGCAACAGAAAAAAAAAATCCTAGATTTAAAACCATGCAATATCTTACATTATTATTTCATTGAAATCGTTTAGTTACTGATATTCCCGAAGTTCTTGGTAAATTATAGTACACCCGCAAAAATTACTGTAGGTTTCTGGATGTTCTACAACCTTCACCATTGGAACGATTTGCAGTTTTTGACACGAAACAAAAAGGAGTGCTAATTTTACAAACCCTAATAATTAAATGGCCTCGAAACTCGATAGATGGCGCTGTACATTGAACACGCTGTGTCTAGATCGTGCTGTTAAGATTTTCCCAAGAAACACAAAACCGTTTTTCGATTATACTGGTTAGGTAAGGTTCGGAGTTAGGTTGGGGTGCAGGGCTGGTTCCTCCTCGTGGTGCACCCTGGGAGGGGGAGGATAGCCGCTCAGTTGCGCGTTTGCTATCTTCCCTCTGCGAATACCAGTCACAGGCGGTTGCAGTCGAGTCTTCTCCTGCGTGGGCTTAATGCCGGGTTGAGTGGCTGTGGAATAAAACCACATTAAAAAATTGAAGTGCGGGTCGCTCCAGAAATGGAGGCGACGGGTGCGGTGATGTGCCAGGTGCACTCGACTCTTAGTCGACGCCGGACCAACCCGTTGCTCGTACTGAGCACCGGGGGCCTTGCCTTAACCGGCCGGGCCGCGAGGAAGAAAACCTCTATAAAAATTACCCCCAATCTTAAGCGCGGTGCACCGTGAGAAGATGCATGGCTGAGGTGGAGTCAGTCGCTAGTGCACCAACCTGCAGTACCGCCCGACCCTGCAGCGTAATAGGGGCACTCTGGTTACTGGGGTTCTCTGACCAGAGTGCAGCCAACGTCACCCTACTCGTGGGAATTTTATGGAAACTTATAGGAAAAAAACCCAAAACGGCCCTTCTCAGGGCCAACCCAAAAACGGCCCTTCTCAGGGCCAGCCTGAAAACGGCCCTTCTCAGGGCCAACCTGAAAACGGCCCTTCTCAGGGCCCGCCAGCGAGGAACGACGATAATGTCGTTGATGTCTCGCAGAGGGATCGGAGGCCGGAGTCGGCCTTGAAAGAGCGAGCAACGCAGAGAGTACGGCGTCTCTCTCAGGACGCGGACTCTGAAGACGCGATGGAGAATCGCGAAGAGAGGGACCAAAAAAGGCAGCCGGCCCAAAAAAGGGTCCACAACTCGGACGAGGACATATATCTGGCCGATCACATGCCTAAAATAAACACCGCCCGTAGAGGTGGAAAGCAAGGCAAGACCCGAGGACCACAGGCGGGCATAATGAAATCTAAGGCTTCGGTAACATACAGAGGGAGTACCAAGGCCAAAAGCCTCATTAAGAAAGTGGACCTCTCTGCGTCCGCAGAGCCTTACAAACTGGCCTTCCCTGTGGCGAGGGAACAGATCGTGGAAATCACGTCAGACCTGGAAGAGTTGCCTGATGAGAGCCCAACTGACGGGAGGATATCCCCAGCAGCGGATGGAGATGTTGCAGACGTAGCGCGTAAGGCAGCAAAAACAGTCATTGAGTATGTAAAGAAATCACTCAACCTGAAGGGGACGATTCGTGGACGCATTTACAGTAAATGCAACGAAATCATCGACGCTATGAACTCCATGGGCACAATAGAGGAAAGCGAGGAGATGAAAGTCCTAAGAGCCAATAATAAAAGGCTCAAAGAAGAACTGGAGCATGCCGCTGCTGAAGTAAAGGCACTCAGAAAGGCCTTTTCTGAGCGAGGCAAGAAACAGGTCCCAACGCCGAGTCCAGTTCCAACCATCACCGCTGGCGATGCCATGCTGGGGGCGGTAACGCAGGCCTTGGCAGAATTTAAAAAGGACTTGTCCAGGAATCTGCATGACTCTATTGGGAATATGGTTAATGCCCGGATAGAGGAAATAAAGAGCCGCCTTCCTCCGGAGCCGCCTCTTCGTCCGCCATTAGCGGCGGACCGTAAGAAAGCTGCAGCGGCTGCCTCTGCGACCACGTCGGCCCCTTTGTTAGACGATCCCTGGACCCCACTGCCTGATCTTTCCCCTGCCCCTATAGCGGCAGAGACGTGCTCACCAACTTCAGGGTCCACTCTTATGCCTCCTGCGAGGTCAGCGCCTGTCCGTAACCGGCGGAGAGCGGCCACTAGGCGGGCACTACAGGAGTCAGGTGGAGTTTCCTCCCCCGCCCCCCAAACTAAGAGGGTCAATAAGACGATTCCACAGCCGCCCCCACCACCACCGCCGGTGACTAAGGGGCAGGAATGGACAAAGGCAGGGAGCCGTAAGCAGCGGAGGAAGCAAAAGAAAGCCGCCCATGCTCCCTCCCCGGCAAAGCTGCCGTCGAAGAAACCGTCCCCGGTGGCCAAGAAAAAACTTGCTGTGCCTAAAACAGCGGCAGTGGTGGTGGTTCTCAAGCCTGAGACTACGGAATCGTACGCCTCTGTAATGATGAGAGCCACCCAAGCATTCCAGCTGGCTGAGGTTGGCCTCGAGAGCGTCCGAATGAGGAGGACCGCGGATGGGGCCCGCATTCTTGAGGTTGCGGGCCCGGACAACGGCCACACCGCCGAAGCTCTAAAAGAGCGCCTGGTAGCGGTGATTGGAGATACGGCCCGAATATACAGGCCCGTAAAGTTGGCGCGTCTCCGTGTGACCGAATTAGACGAAACGGCCACCGTGGAAGCAGTTGCTAGGGCGATCGCGGACGAGGGGGGTTGTGCTTCAGCCGATGTAAGGGTAGGGAAAATCAGCTTGGGATACAGCGGTCTTGGCTCAACCCTAATCCAATGCCCCATCGAAGCGGCAAGCAAAGTGGCAGCAAAAAAGAAACTCAAGATCGGGTGGTCCGTTGCCAAGATAAGGGCACTTGAAGCGGAAGCACTTAGGTGCTATAAATGCCTAGGTCTTGGTCACACCAGGGCTACGTGCCCATGTCCAACGGAGAGGCGTGATCTCTGCTTCCACTGCAGCAAGCCAGGGCACCGAGCGGCTGACTGCAAAGGCAATGCCTTCTGCGCTGTCTGCCATCAGGCGAAACGGCCAGCGGGGCACAGGATGGGTGGATTCAGCTGCAATCCCCCAAAGGCTAAAGGAGTTGTACCTAGCAGAGGTGGAAACAAGGCCCCCGTAGCACAAGAGATCGGAGCCAGTAGCCCCCCGGAGGAAATCGTGATGGACGTGTAATGCCAGCACACCCTCACCAAATTTTTAAGGAGGTGCTGCAGTGCAACATCGGGCGCTCCGCGCGGGCACAAGACCTGCTCATGCAGAACCTTGCGGAGTGGGATGTTGCGCTGGCCGCAGTGTCGGAGCCATATACCGTCCTCCCACGGGCCAACTGGCTAGGGTCTACCGATAATAAAGCTGCATTAGTAGTCCCAGGGACCGGGGAGACCCTGGTAGGCACCAAAAGGGGGTTGGGGTACGTGGCCGCGAAGTGGGGAGGAATTGTGGTCGTGTCGGCTTACTTCTCACCCATCCCGCCTTTCGACGCCTTCGAAAGGTTTCTGGAGGATCTTGAGGGGGTGGTGAGAGGGGCTGGCCAGACACCCATCCTCCTAATGGGAGACCTCAATGCCAAGAGCCGCGCATGGGGTTGCCCTAACACTGACCTGAGAGGCGCAGAAGTGGAGAGCTGGGCGGCGGCGCTCGGATTGGTCGTCCTCAACCACGGCAACGCGCAGACGTGCGTCCGCAGAAATGGGGGATCCATCATTGACGTCACGTTTGCATCCCCGACAATTGCTGCGCGCGTTGCCGAATGGCGAGTTGTCCGGGACGTGGAGACCCTCTCGGATCACTCGTATATCCGTATGAGGGTCTCCAGGCTAGGGGGAAGCACTCCAAGTGGACCCGGCAACCAGAGGTCCCAGTTCCAAAGATGGTCCATGACACGCCTAGATCGGGAAATGGCGGAAGAGGCTGCCATCATGGAGGCGTGGAACAGTCCCCCACCTGCTCAAAGAGGCATTGACGAGAGGGCGGCCCAGTTCCGGACATCGCTGACGGCGGTTTGCGATGCGTCCATGCCTCGTGCCCGGCCCTTCAAGGGTAAATGTCAGGCCTATTGGTGGACCCCGGAGATCGCTGTCCTGCGCACAGCCTGCAACGCTGCCCGCCGAGCGTACACTCGGTGCAGAAGACGCAGGCATACTGACGAGGAAGAGGAGCTGCTCCACACTGCGCTGGATGAGAGCAAAAAGGCCCTTAAGCTGGCCATACAGACGGCGAAGAATGAGGCCTGGGAGGAGTTCCTGGTGACCCTTAACAGAGATCCATGGGGGAGACCATATAGAATGGTCCAAAATAAACTCCAACGCGCCTCTCCCATGGAGACCATGGAGCCAGATCTCCTCCGACAGGTTGTGGAGGGTCTCTTCCCCGAAGCGCCGGAGTTCGTCCCACCGGTGATGGCCGCTCCGGAAGCCGATCCAATAGATCCCACCGAGCCCCCTCCCATCACTGACGATGAAATGGAATGGGCTATTGGGAAAGTGAGGGCCACCCGTAAGGCGCCGGGGCCTGATGGTGTGCCGGGAAAAGTGCTCTTCCTGGCACTCAAGCATCTCGGAAACCGCCTCAGAACTCTCCTGGAGGACTGCCTCAGGGAAGGGCGATTTCCGGGATGCTGGAAAGAAGGTCGGTTGTGCCTTATCAGGAAGGAGGGTCGTCCACCAGACTCCCCTGCCGGCTACCGTCCCATAGTTCTGCTGGACGAAGTCGGAAAGCTCTTCGAGCGGATCCTCGCGGCGCGCATTCAGCGGCACTTGGAGGAAATGGGCCCCAACCTGAGCACTAACCAGTTCGGTTTTCGTAGGGGTCGGTCAACGCTGGATGCGGTGGGTGCGCTTCGGGAGTTTGCGGTTCTCGCCGAGGGCGAAAGGGAGGGAGTAGTGGCAGTGTCACTTGACATAGCCAACGCCTTCGGCTCTCTCCCCTACGCGGTAATCGGTGAGGCCCTCCGTTACCACGGCGTGCCCCAGTACATTAGAGGGGTCGTGGAACACTACCTGACGGGGCGGGTAGTGCTCTACGAGCAGAACGGTGTTCGCCGCGCAAGGGCCATGGTGTGCGGGGTTCCACAGGGATCCGTTCTCGGACCCCTTTTGTGGAACCTCGGATATGACTGGGTGCTCCGGGGGCCGCAACTGCCGCGAATGACCACCCTGTGCTATGCCGACGATACCCTTGTGGCTGTGCGGGGTGGACAGCATAAGGAGACTATGAGGCAGGCAGAGGTGGCTACAGAGATGATGGTGAGCCGAATACGTCTTCTCGGGCTCCGCGTTGCCCTTCAAAAAACTGAAGCCATGGTCCTTGGGGGACGCTGGCGGGTCCAAGCGAACGCCGAAATCAAGGTCGAGGGCGAAGCCATCCATGTCGGGGCCCACATTAAGTACTTGGGCCTCGTCCTGGACAGAGGATGGAACTTCGAAGAACACTTCGCTAAATTAGCGCCCCGTCTCGTTGGTGCTGCTTCGGCACTGAGTCGCCTGCTGCCGAATTTGAGAGGCCCGAACGCCCCATGCAGGCGTTTATATGCGGGGGTAGTTCGAAGCATGGCTCTCTATGGAGCACCCGTGTGGGCAGACCGGTTAAAGGAGCGTGCTAAGCGCATGCTCCGTCGCCCGCAGAAGGTGGTGGCGCAAAGGATGGCGAGGGCCTACCGCACCACGGCCTATGCCGCAGTGTGTCTTTTGGCCGGCACCCCGCCATGGGAGCTGGACGCCGAGGTGCTGGCGGAAAGATACCGGTGGAGGGCTGAGGCAAGGAGGGCAAATGAGCCTCCCGACCCAGAGGAAGGGGAGAGGATGGCGCGGGCAGCAGCAGAGCGCCTGCAAGAGAAGTGGAGGGATGCCTTGGAGGATAGCCTTTATGGTCTTCGAACCATAGCGGCTATCCTCCCAAGCATGGACCAGTGGGTGGTCAGGAAAAAGGGGACCCTGACCTACCGCATGACGCAGGTGTTGTCCGGGCATGGATGTTTTGGACAATACCTGCACAGGATTGGGAGGGAGCCGGGGCCCGAGTGCCCAGAATGCGGAGCGCCGGAAGATACGGCCCAGCACACTCTAGAAGAGTGCAATCGCTGGGTCGTCGAAAGAACGGCTCTCGTTGCAAACACGGGGCTGAGGGACCTCTCGCTGCACGCCATCGTCACATCGATGCTGAGCAGCGAGAGGAACTGGGAGGCGGTAGCCTCCTTCTGCGAACGAGTGATGCTGCAGAAGGAGGCGGCGGAGCGCGAGCGCGAGGCGGCACCAGATGCCCCGCCCATGCGACGCAGACAACGGGGTCGAAGGCGAAGAAATTTTCTACGCCTAGACCCCTAGTGGGGCCAGCGGTTACGGGACCCGCATTGCACGGCCCCACACACGACGTTGTCGGGGGCGAGACCAAGCGTTTCGGTCTCGTCCTCCTTAGTGCGGGTGCCCTGGCACTTGGCCGGGACCGCCGGAGGGCGTCATGGTGACATGTTCGCGATCCCATGGCGCCTTCGAAAACGGCTCAGAGGGAGAAACGCCGGAGTGGAGTTCTAGTGGGTAGGGCTAGGCTCTCCCCCTCTCGCAGGAGAGGGACCCGAGAGCGGCGAGTCCCACATACCCCCCCATTGCACGGTCTACCCGCGACCAGGGGGGGATGCGTAAATGCATTCTCCACTCCGTCAACAAAAAAAAAAAAAAAAAAAAAAAAAAAAAAAAAAAAAAAAAAAAAAAAAAAAAAAAAAAAAAAAAAAAGGTTCGGAGTTAGGTTAGGTTCAGAGTTAGGTTAGGTTCAGAGTTAGGTTAGGTTCAGAGTTAGGTTAGGTTCAGAGTTAGGTTAGGTTCAGAGTTAGGTTAGGTTCAGAGTTAGGTTAGGTTCAGAGTTAGGTTAGGTTCAGAGTTAGGTTAGGTTCAGAGTTAGGTTAGGTTCAGAGTTAGGTTAGGTTCAGAGTTAGGTTAGGTTCAGAGTTAGGTTAGGTTCAGAGTTAGGTTAGGTTCAGAGTTAGGTTAGGTTAGGTTAGGTTAGGTTAGGTTAGGTTAGGTTAGGTTAGGTTAGGTTAGGTTAGGTTTTTTTTTTTTTTTTTTTTTAAAGTTTGGCAGCTTTTCGATGCTTGGTCCTCGCTATCAGTACGGGCGACCGAGTATCTCGCTGATACTATATCGGAGTTAATGTGTTTGCTGTTTTAACTTTACTGTTATTAATATGATTGCTATAATGTAGCGTTTAAGTTTTGTTAAAATTTTTGAGGTTATCAATTATGTACGTGCTGAAGTTTATGAATGATGATATGGTTTCTTCTTTATTTATTAATTCTGTTAAGTTATATGGATTGATGTTGTGAATGCTGCAAATTATTTCATGTTCCATTCTAGCTCGTGTAAATCGTGGGCATTTCTCAATCAGATGTTTGATAGTTTGTATTGTACTATTATCACATGGGCAGCAGTCGGTGTCGATGATGTGGAATCGTTTTAAATATGCTCTAGTGTATCCATGTCCGGTTATGATTTGTGTTGTTTGAAATGAGAGTTTTGCATGTGATCTGAATTGTTTAATATCATTTATTGTGGGTAACCATTGTTTTACGTGCTGTCCTGTATTTATAGTGGTGTATGTGTAGTTGTGTTTTATTTCGGATTTTAGTCTGAAGCTACGTTTATGGAATGATAGTGGAAAGTAGTTGTAGTCGAGTGGTTGGTGGGATTTGGCTGCTGTCTTTGCTAGTGCGTCAGCTCTTTCATTTCCACTGAGTCCAGCGTGCGCTTTAATCCAGCAGAACTCTATGTGCATCTGGCCGGATATCCTAATTCGGTGCAGCAGTCTATGTATGCTATTTATGTTTCGATTAGTGCTGCTGCGGTTTTTTAGTTCTACCAACACCGATTTACAGTCGGTAAACATGGTGACTTTCGGGATTTTTCTGTTGTAACACTCCCAACATGCACGTTCGAGGGCGAGACACTCAGCCTGAAAGACGGTGCAGCTGTCGTGAAGCTTAAGCTTTTTTGTCAAGCTTCTGCCATCAGGGCAGTCGATCACGTAAGCCGCACCGACCACGCCATCATGCTTGCTTCCATCTGTGTATGCTTTGTGCATGTTGGGGTCCTCATAGTATTGGTTCAGGTCATCTTGTGTTACAACCTCCTTGTAGTCAATGTCGATTCTATGTGCTGGGTGTAGCAGTTCAGTGACGTTGATACGCTTATCATAGGTTATGTCATCAGGCAAGAATTCTGTGACCCTATTCCGTTTGACGGATTCTGTAGAGGCCACCTCTCTGACCTTTAGCGGTAAAGGTGTCAGGTCCGCCAGCGCTATTGCTGCCACGGTGGGTAGCGTTCTGAACCCGTGGATGCACTTAATAGCAAATCCTCGTTGCAGGCTGAGGAGTGCGTTTTCTACCTTTTTGTAATTAAGTGCTCCATGCCAGATTTCAGCTGCATAAGTGATGATAGGCTCAATCACATGTTTGTAAATTGTGCATACGTTCTCTGCATACACTCCCCACGTAGGCTTGATGTAAATGCAAAGCTTTTTATATATGGTTTGCGCTTTCTGTATTATATATTTGCTATGTTGTATAAATTTAAGGTGCTGGTCTATGATCACTCCTAGCAGCTTCAGGTTTTCGTCAAACTTTATGTGCACGTCGTTCATTTTTATTTTTGCAGCCTTAGCTTTAGGCGTAGGAGTGATCATATGTGTTTTACTCGGTCCAAATTTTAATTTGTTTTCTTCTCCCCATATGTAAACTTTCTGTAATATGTCATTAGTTCTGAACTGCAATGTTTCGATATCATGCGCGGTGCAAATTAAAAGTACATCATCTGCGTATGCTTGTATATGATGTCCTACAGGCAGTTGTATTTCCAGCAGTGTATCGATGATTACATTCCAGAAGATGGGTCCAAGGACCGATCCCTGGACACATCCTCTGGACTGTGTTTTTGTTATGGTGGCATCTGCATAATTTAGAATGATTTGGCGGTCAGTGAGGTAGCTAAGAATTATTTTGTATATGTTATTGGGGCATTGGATTTGTCTCAGCCGTTTAAGTAAGGCTGGCCACCAGGCATGGTCGAATGCTCCTTGGATGTCGAGCGATATTGCTACAACAAGATCCTTCCTTGTTTTGGCCTCATTGATACGTTCTATTGCTGTGTGTAAGGCATCTGTGGTAGATCTCTGTTCGCGGAATCCATATTGGTGCATACTGTAGGTATCGTTTATTGTCATATGGTGTATCAGACGTTTTGCCACCAGTTTTTCAAGTATTTTTCCGAAGATATTTATAAGTCCTATGGGTCGATATGAAGTTATGCTACTGTAATCATCTTTATTGGGTTTAGGCAGGGTTTTAATGTACGCCACTTTCCATGTTTCTGGGAAGTAGTGTAGATTGAGACATCTGTTATATATTTTCAGCGTTATGTCCGGGTAAGTCTCTATAAAATTCTTACATATATCCGCTGTTAAACTGTCGATACCAGGGGCTTTTTTGGGTGACATGTTTTGTATGGCTTCCTTGATTTCTGATATTGTGAAAGATGGTTCGTCGTTATTATTGTTTATTTCTGCGTGGATTGAGTTCCTGGTATGTGCCTGTGCTGCTGAATCTTGGTTAGGATCATCTACTGGGAAAAATCGTGTTGATAGGTGCTCTGCTGTGTCTTCGGAAGACTTGGTATAATTTCTGTCGTCTAGTTTTAGCGTAGCAGGTGGTAGAAGTGGCGGCCTGGTCTTGAGAAGCCTGTTTGTAACTGCCCACACGTCTTCTTTCCCCTGTTTATTGCAGAACTCTCTAAATCCTTTTGTAGCTGTTTCTCGGATCTTGTTAGTATACTCGTCACGGGCTTCTGAGAGTTCCGCAATTATGCCTGTGAGATCTTTGTTACCCCGTTTGAGGTCTTGTAGTCTATGGTGAAGATGAATGACTTTCTTTTTTAAGTTAGTTAATTCATCAGTCCACCACGGAAGGCGTATATATGGGGTTTTCCTAGCAAAAGTTGAGTCGCAGACTTTGGTTATAACCTTGGTTACATCTTTTATGTATGTATCCAGTTGTGTTTTATCCAATGCGTCTATGTTGGTTGTGTCTAGCGTAGCTTCTGTCATGTTGTTCTTGAGGGTTAATTTGAAGTTATCCCAATTGGCTCTTTCGGTGTAATATTTGAATGTGGATGTTGGCGTCTTCTTTTTAGGTCTGCTATTGTTTAGATTAATATTGAATTTTATTGCGTGGTGGTCAGAGGATGGTATTATGTCACGGTCTATTGTCCATTCTTCTACATGCCTAATCATATTGGTGGTTGTTATTGTAAGGTCAATGACAGAGGATCTTGTTTGTCCGCGCATGATCGTTTCGTATGTTGGTTCGTTTCCTGTATTACATATTACTAAGTCATTGCTTATAATGAGGTCGTAAACGCATTTACCTCTGTCATTGTCCTTGTTGGATCCCCATGACGTGTGCCAGCCGTTTAAATCGCCGCTTATGACATGTTCCTGTTTGTTGTAGTTTTTGACGAGTTGTTCCAATTGAGATAGTGTGTGTGACGGATCCTCTCTAGGTTCGACATAAACTGATGTTAGTATTATCTTTTTGGAATTGTTTAATGTAAGCTGTATAGTTGCCATGTTAGTAGTTATATATTGTTGTAGGCCGATGTACGTACCTAGTTTCTTTTTGATACCTATGCAAGCTTTGGTGGGGTTGGGGTTTGTTTGATCTGTCGACTGGTAAATTTCGTATCCATCGATGGGTTTGATCTTTTTGCCATTTCCTGTATATGGTTCGGTGATAAATAGAATATCGTATCCGTTGTTGGACACGCAGGTTTTGAACTCCTCGGTCGCCGCCTGACTACGGCCGAGGTTACCTTGTATTGCTTTGATTACCGGGTTTGATCCTGTATTATATTGCCTCGTGTGCATTGGGACGCCCTTAGCAATAAGATACGCGGGTCCTGGCCAAGACATCGCATCGGCGGCGTACTGGGCACTCGGAACTCATTGCTGTGTGACCGGTTTCCTGTGCTAGCCGCTTTTCGCGGACGCAGTTGATGCAGCGTGGTGCATCTCCCCTTGCTGCGCGCTCGCATTGCGCTCTCTGGTGCTCACCGCCACGGTACCCACACAGTACTTTCGGGGTGTCACATACGCGTTTTGAGTGTCCGTATTGTAGACAGCCCGAGCACTGAACTAGTGGTGATCGGTCGTAAACGGGCCGACGCTGCATACCAATATATACGTGCCCCTCTTCCGTCATTGCCTTCCACAGTTTTGGCGACACTTCCAGGACAACATGGCATTCTAACTCGTTACGGGCCTTGCGTCGGAAGAGAACACGAGCTGACTCCTTGGTCATATCCACCAGACTCGTGATTCTCTTATTTTGCTTCTTGAGCGATTCGATTATATCTTGGTCGGTGTTGTAGGCCATTAACCCATTTATTTCCACGAGTGGTTTTCGGTTTGCCGGCTCTTCGACCGTAAGCTCGCCGGCCCGCAGACGTTCTGCGATGCGTTTCGCATCGTTGGGGTCGGTGCATCCCAGTACTACCTTTGCATTTCGTGCCTTACGGAAGCGGTCGATACCGAGGCCCTCGTTTCTCAAATCTATGACGCCTTCGATCCTTTCAATTACCTGATCAACGGTGTGTGTCGGATTTATGCTGGACACTAGGATAGTTTTCCCATTTTGAGAAGGATTTGGGCGTGCCTTGTTGGATTTAGCTGCCGCCGCATAGGTGGTGATTTCTCTGCGAAGCTCTCCCATTTGGTTGCTTAGCTTATTCACCTCTGCCGTGTTAACCGTTGATAACGGAATTATATTTCCGGCCTTACTTAGATCAGCTACCACCGTTTTCAAGTCCGTTATCTTTGCCTCCACGGATGCGGAGCCAGTGCGCTGCGTATTCGAAATTTGCTGTTGTATCTCGCTAACCTTAGCGATTTCTTTGCGCAGCTGCTGAAGGTCAGATGATCTCATTTCCTGGATCATGTTCTTGATCTCCTTGATCGGTTCATACACAGAACTGTGTGTTGTTTGCTCTGACATTGAGTGCATCGACAGCTGCATAGGCGTATGCGTATGCGGCTCCAATGACAGTCTGTTACTTCGCTCTATTGCCTCTCTTGCTGTTTTCTCAAGCCTATCGAACTTGCTTTGAGTAAGCAAGCTAGGCATTTTGATGGCCATTTCATTCAGCCGTTCCATTAATGCGATGATTGACTTTTTGTTGGCCCGTGTAACGCTGTTACCGGTGTTAACGAGCTCGACAGTCAGGCTTGCTATCTTGCTGGTCACGTCCGCGAAAGTGTTAATGTCTGATATATTACGCTGTTTTAGGTCTGTCACCCTGGGGTCCTCCTTGTCCTTTTCGGCCTGGCTGGTCTTTGGCTTCTTGGTATCTGCTTTTTTAGGAACAGGGAAGGCCCCCGGGGGATTTTCTATCGTAAATGTGACATTGTGCGCCTCGTTTTCGGCTCTGGGAAGTGCCGAAACAACGTTTTGTGGCTCTTCCTGAGGCTCTTGAGAAGCATGGTCGTGCGATTCATGTGTATCGCTAGGTCCTTGGGCCCCGCGTCCTTTGCGGGGTGACTGAGGTGGTGTGCGATACATTTTCATTAAAGTGTTTTACACGAAATTTAAAAAATTAATAACTTAAGTTCTATGAAACTTAAAATTATTATTTAAAGTAATCTAAAAAGGGCTTAAAAAGGTGTGTTATCGTACGTGATTTCAGATTTTTTGGTCACAAGATGACCAAGAAATAAAATTATTTCCAGATAATTTATTTTGAGACTAAAACTGTGATTATTGAACGAAAAAGCTATTTCTAAGGAAAGTTGTTGATACAAAAGATGTAGGTATGACTAAAAGCTATTGTATGAAGTTTAAATATTAAAAATTTACCGTTTAGATTTAGAAATATTAAAGGTTAAAAGTGATTGCGATGACACTTTTTGCAGGCGCTGTAAAATTTGGTAAATATTTGCAATATTTGTATGAAAAAAGTTTCTGATTTGCTATTATTTCTGATTAGTAATTTAAACTGTGACTATTGAAACTAAATTAAGAAAACAGATTAAGAATAAGATGAAAAACAAGGAAGATATTAAAGATTGAAATTTACTTCTTTCAAAAAACACTTAAAAATTAATTTCTCAAGAACCGAGAAAGGTAGAGTAATGAAATAGGTCTTCAAAAATCGGGGCAATTGAAATCTATTTTATGTGTAAGTTTCAGATTTTTAATACAAAATTCGCTGAACAAAAAGTGTGAAAATGTTGAAAACTGCTAAAAAAGATGTGGGAAGTGAACTTTGTGAATATCGGGCAAACTAATGGGTATACGGGGAAAAAGGTTAATACAAAAAAGATTGGAAAAAATTTAAGCTAACAGAAACACTAAACAGAATAAAAATCGACCGGGCAGAACTAATGTTATTAAGGAAAAACAAGATTGCTATTATATTCCGGAAGGGTACGAGTTTTTTGCAGAAAGATGGAAAATTAAAGTTGAAGTCTTATATATGCAATTTTTATATTTACAAGGTAATTTAGAACTAACAGAGACAATTTAAAATCAGAAAGAAAAATGGAAAAATTTTGAAAAATGAGGAAAATATGAATTTTTGAAAATTTGCTAAGTTGGGAATATGAAAAAATTGAATAACTTTTTAACCAGAAGGGTCTGAAGAGTAATAGAGGTCTCTAAAAGTCGGGGCAAAAATGCTTTACAAAAGTGCCAAAGTGCGTCTATATAGCTATGTTGCAAGTTGGTTGGTTAGGTTCATTGGCTGGTTAGGTTAGGTTAGGTTAGGTTAGGTTAGGTTAGGTTAGGTTAGGTTAGGTTGGGGTGCAGGGCTGGTTCCTCCTCGTGGTGCACCCTGGGAGGGGGAGGATAGCCGCTCAGTTGAGCGCTTGCTATCCTCCATCTGCGAATACCAGCCACAGGCGGTTGCGGTTGAGTCCAGAGGACTCCCGCGTGGGCTTCAATGCCGAGTCAAGGAGAAGGCCATTGGGCCTAGCGGTCGAAGAATGGCTCATGCCATTGGTCGTGGAGTAAGTGGGTTTTAACGAACCCACGCAGGGGTGTTCACGCCAGCATCCCTTGAATACCGCAACCCGCAGTACTCTCCCAACGACCCCCATCTCTGGCGCTATGGGGTACGGGAAGTGCTTGCGGCTCGGAGGGCTTGCCTTAGTTGGCCGGCCCGCGGGAAGGAAAACCCTATAAAACCCGACAGCGAAGTCGTTAAAACCTACAGATACCAGGCGACCTCTGTAGTATGTAGCCCGCTGTCCGGAATGGGCGTCACCCGGCAGTGCAACTATCGACCCATTCTCGTGGGAACAAAAATATAATGGCACAAATATTAAAAAACAAAACTTCAAACGGCCCTTCTCAGGGCCAAACTCAAAACGGTCCTTTTCAGGACCACACTTATGCGGACAAATGCTCACCTAAGAGCATATTGAGACTGAGAGGAGGAGGTCCCCCAACTCGCAATGCAAGGGGCAAGAAGGACAAGGATTTCGATATGGAGGAAGATACTGAAAGCGGAGAACTCGCTGAAACCCGGTCTTCGAGCAGTATCAAAATCGCCTTCCCGAAGACGATTCTATGCACTAAAGCCCGATCTCAGCGACAGAGGAAACAGCCCCCTCGCCTTCTGGACGTAATACCCTCGGACTCCAATTCTGAGTTTGAATCAGAAGATACTGAGGGCACAGTCCCAGGGGACATAAGTAAAGCGGAAAAAAGGTGTCTTCAACCCGATTCTGAAGGGCCAGAAGTGCAACCCAAAATGAGCTCAGCGAGGCGAGGCAGAGGACCACCTGGGGCTCACACGGGCATAGCTAAGGCGAAGGCCCAACTGAAGGCGTTTGAGTCTCAAGACTTCCAGGTAGACAGTGACGAGGAAGATCACAATAAGAGGACAGAAAGGGACGAGACCAATGCCGGATACCGGGAGCGTAGCCCTCTAGGGGAAGAAGCTTACAAAGACCCGATAGAGCAAGCCAAGAGAGCAGCCGAAATAATTTATGAGCAGGCGGCAAAATCAGGCAACCTCAAAGGCAAAATCTGGGGGCAAATAAACGCAGCTTGCCGAGAAATTGTGGAGGCTATGGACGACCTGCGGACAAGAGACGAATCAGATGAGATTCGAGCACTCAAAGCTGACCGCACGAGGATGGCGCAACAATTGGCGCAACTCCAGGCGGAGACTAAAGCCCTGCGAAGGGCCTTCTCAGAGCGGCAAAATGTACCTCAGCCGCAATCGGAACAGGGAAATGTGATTGAAGATGCCATAACGAGAGCTATGGCTTCATTCAAAGAGGAGCTCAAAAAGGAGATCCATCTGTCTGTGGGGAACATGGTCAACGTCCGTCTCGGTGAGATGGAAAAACGCCTGCCCCCAGAACCGATCCTTCGGCCCCCACTTGCGGCTGCGCGGAACAAAGCGCAAGATGTGGAACATAGGCAGGAAGTGGCACAACCTACGGAGCCATGCCCAGCAACGAGAGCAACCCGGGGGAAGGTACCGAAACCCCGGAAAGAAAGGTCGACCCAACCAGCTCCATCAAAGCCGCCCGCATCCAAACCTACACCCAAAGCCGGCCGACCGACGGTGCCCCCACCGCCGCCACCCCCGCCCAAAGAACCTTCATGGACGGAGGTGGTCAAGAGGAAAAAGAAGCCTAGAACCGTGAAGCCTGCTGCCCCGACACAGGCTAAACTGGTTAGTAAAGCTTTGCCTGTCCCTAAAACCGCCGCGGTTGTGGTGGCTTTGAAACCCGGATCGGAGGAAACATACCTGTCGGTAATGACCAAGGCCACGAATGCCGTAAACCTAGGAGAAATAGGCCTTGCTCACGTCCGGGTCAAAAAGTCTGCTGATGGCGCTAGGGTCATCGAGGTCCCAGGAGGCGATGATGGCAGGGCGGCCAACGCCCTCAGGGAAAAACTGGAGGAGGCAGTGGGAAATGTGGCCCGTGTATATTGCCCTGTCAAGATGGGAGGCCTATGTATCGACGGCCTGAACGAGACAACGACCAAGGAGGCGATCCTTGAAGCAGTGACCAGGGTGGGCGGATGCGATCCTGCCAGTGTTAAAGTGGGGGAAATACGTAATGTCAGAGACATAAGTGGATCTGTGATCGTGCGCTGCCCAATCACTGCAGTGAACGCCCTTCTAAAAGCAGGTCGGATCACCATAGGCTGGTCGTCTGTTAGGGTCCGTGCCATAGCACCGGAGCCCATTAGGTGCTACAAATGTCTGGGCACTGGCCACACACGGGCAAGTTGCCCATCGCAGGTTGAGAGGGGCGATTTGTGTTTCCGCTGCAGTCAGCCCGGACACAGAGCAGCGGCATGCACAGCTGCAACTCCTTTCTGTGCCGTGTGCTTTCAAGCCAAACTGCCGGCAAAACATGTCATGAGGGGGCTGTCATGCAAGCCGCCCCCCACCAAGAGCACAAAAGTCCCTGTCCTGGCGACTCCAGCTACTAGGGCGCCAAGCGTCCCGGCCTCTCAGCCGGCCACTGCGGAGGACACAATGGACACATAAATGCCAGCACACCCAAGGCAAATGAATGTCCTCCAGTGCAACCTCAACAACTGTGCTGGGGCCCAGAACCTGCTTATGCAGACAATTGCGGAGCAAAACATTAGCATTGCAGCTGTAGCCGAACCCTACTACATTCCCCCTCAACCAAACTGGGCCGGATCAACCGACAACAGGGTGGCTATAATGGTACCGGCAGTAGGAGGATTTCCACCAATTGTTCGCAAAAACAGAGGAGAGGGATTCTCGGCGGTGGAATGGAGAGACATAATAGTAATTGGTGTCTACTTCTCTCCGAACAAGCCACTCCGAGAATTCGAACAATTCCTGGAAAAACTCTCAGAGGTAACCAGAAGGTCTGCCCCTCGGCCAGTGATGATCCTCGGAGACTTAAATGCCAAAAGCGCGGCCTGGGGCTCTCCCATCACTGACACAAGAGGTACAAGCCTCACTGATTGGGTGGCTGCAATGGACCTTGTGGTTCTTAATCAAGGCAACGTGCACACGTGCGTGCGATGGCAGGGAGGATCCATAGTGGATATATCGCTGGCCTCCCCGACTATTGCTGCACGAATCGACGACTGGAAGGTCTTAAAAGATGTGGAAACGCTCTCCGACCACCAGTACATTACAATGAGGATATCATGCGGTCAAGGAGGGCGTCCAACTGCCCCCCCAGGAAGTAGACAAGGCTGCTTTACTAGATGGACTCTGGCAAAATTGGACCGAGACATGGCCGAGGAAGCTGCTATGATAGAGGCCTGGAATGCGCCCCCTGGGGCCGATATGGGAATCGAAGAGCGGGCTAAGAATTTCCAAAACAGTCTCACGCGCGTATGCGATGCTTCCATGCCCAGATCGAAACGGTTGCCGGCGAGGAAACAAGTTTATTGGTGGACCGAGGAGATCGCCACGCTGCGTGCCACCAGTAATGCAGCCAGGCGCAACTACACGAGGTGTAGACGCCGCAGACACACAGCGGATGAAGAAATGCGGCTTCGTGGCGTCCTTTCGGAAGCTAAAAAGGCTCTCTCCTCGGCTATTGCCAAAAAGAAAGACGAAGCGCGAGAGGAGTTCCTTGCCTCCTTGGACAGGGACCCTTGGGGGAGACCGTACAAGCTGGTACGAAATAAGCTCAAACACGCCCCCCCAATGGAATCCATGGACCAGGAACTAATCGCGCGCGTAGTAGAGGGGCTTTTCCCGCCGGCACCAATATTTGATCCCCCGGTTATGTCTCTGCCCACAGCGGAACCAGAGGGGCCTCCTGAAGCTCCGCCGGTCACGGATGCCGAAATGTTTAAGGCCGTCTTTAAACTAAAAGGCAGTAAAAAAGCACCAGGGCCAGACGGAGTGCCAGGAAGGGTCCTAACAGTAGCCCTTAAGCACCTCGGACTCCGCCTTAGATCCATTTTTGACGACTGCCTACGAGATGGACAGTTCCCGGGCTGCTGGAAAGAGGGGCGTCTGTGCCTGTTAAGAAAAGAGGGTCGTCCTGCCGACTCTCCATCAGGATACCGTCCGTTGGTCCTCCTGGACGAAGCAGGAAAGATGCTGGAAAGGATTCTAGCTGGCAGGATCCTAAAACACCTATCAGACACGGGTCCGAATTTGAACGACCGGCAATACGGGTTCCGTGCAGGGCGTTCCACTGTAGATGCTCTGAACGCCCTCAAGGATTTTGATGAATACGCTAAGAAAAGGGGGGAGGGAGTGGTGGCGGTATCCTTGGATATCGCCAACGCATTCGGAACGCTCCCTTACAGCGTTATCCAGGAGGCCCTGCGCTACCACCAAGTACCCACATATTTAAGGCGGATTGTAGAGCACTACCTGACCGGGCGGGTGGTGCTCTACTCCAACAACGAGGGGCACAAAGTAGCTTGGGATGTAGGCTGCGGAGTCCCACAGGGCTCAGTTTTGGGGCCCTTACTTTGGAATTTGGGATACGACTGGGTCAACCGAGGCGTGCAACTTCCCCGCATGACCACCATCTGCTACGCGGATGATACGATGGTGGCCGTGCGAGGAAAAGAAATGAAGGAAGTCTGCAGACGAGCTGCCGTTGCTACTGAAATGACGGTCACCCGGATTGGTATGCTAGGGCTGAAAGTGGCCCTGCATAAAACAGAGGCCATAGTGTTCGGGGGCAGAGGCTGGGTCATACGTGCCGGGCAGACGCTCCCAGGGTCAGGGGAAGCGGTCCAGATAAAGAGTCATATAAAGTACCTGGGACTCTATCTGGACCGACGCTGGAACTTCGAGGAGCATTTTAAACGGATGGCTCCTCGGCTAGTGGGCGCTGCCATGGCACTGGCAAAGCTGCTTCCGAATGTGGGCGGACCGAACACCCCTTGCCGACGCCTATACGCCGGGGTGATAAGGAGTATGGCGCTCTATGGCGCACCAATCTGGGCGGAGCGCCTCACGGACAAAACTCGGGCCCTTCTCCGGAGACCGCAGCGGGTGGTGGCCCAACGTATGACAAGGGCATACACCACGGTTTCGCATGCAGCTGCCTGCCTCATAGCATGCACCCCACCGTGGGAGCTAGATGCGAAAATGCTGGCAGATAGGCATAATGAAAGAGTGGTGGCTCGGAGAAACGGGGTCCCCCCGCTGCCACTGGAAGAGATGCGAGCAGCACAACGCATGACTGAGAGGCGTATGCGAGAAAGATGGAAGAATGAGCTGGAGGACTCCCCCTACGGAATCCGCACTGTAGGGGCACTCCTCCACTCATTCAATGAATGGCTGGATAGGAGTTTTGGCTCAATGAGCTATCGAATGACGCAGGTAGTGACCGGCCATGGGTGCTTTGGCCACTACCTGCACAGCATACAGAGGGAGCCCACACCGCACTGTCACGAGTGCGGTCATGGTGATGACACAGCGGAGCACACACTGGCAGTGTGCCCGATGTGGGAGCAGGAGCGTCTCCAACTTAAGACGCTCCTTAACACTGGAGATGCCTCGCTGCACAATATCGTGGCCTGCATGGTACGCAGCGAACCGGATTGGAATACAGTGGCCTCCTTCTGTGAGAACGTAATCTCACAAAAGGAGGCCAACGAGAGGGCGCGCGAGGAAGATATGGGAGCGCACCCAATCAGGCGTAGGCGGAGAGGGGGGAGACGTAGGCGATTTGCCCTAGCTACCAGCTAGATACCTCCCCCCCGTAGGGCCAGTGGACTAGGGGACCACATTGCACGGCCCTACACGTCTGGGAGGAGAGTCAGTTGCGTCCTGACCTCCTCTCCATTGGCGCGGGTGCCCGGCCTGCCGGGCGGGCAGTCGGGGGGCGTCGTGGTCGAATGCGAGAGCGACCCCATGGCGCCCCCATAAACGGCAATGCGGGTGACGCCGCAGGGGTTTTTTAGTGGGTATTCTCCTCCCCTCCCTCTGAGCGGTCAGAGGGGGTTACGGGAGGAGTGAGTCCCACACACCACCCCCCAATGGGCTTCCCCGGCCTGGGGGTGACGGTGCATAAACAGCATTTCTCCCCTGCGACAACAAAAAAAAAAAAAAAAAAAAAGGTTAGGTTAGGTTGTGAGCGATGGAGAGATTTTTTGGAGGGTTCGCTCTATGGTACTCGGACCATAGGAGCACTACTTCCGTCGCTCACGGAGTGGCTCAAGAGGAAAAAGGGGTCTATGTCCTATCGGCTGACGCAGGTGGTGACCGGACACGGGTGTTTCGGTCACTACCTGCACATGATTGGGCGGGAGCCGGATCCGGGCTGTCACGAATGTGGTGACCCGGACGACACGGCACAACACACCCTTGAGGTGTGCAGCCGATGGGACATAGAGAGGAACACCCTAAAAGCGGTGGTTGGAGGAGATCTCTCGCTGCATAGCGTCGTGTCGGCCATGCTGAGCAGCGAGAGAAGATGGATGGCGGTTGCCTCCTTCTGCGACACAGTAATGTCTCAGAAGGAGGCTGCTGAGCGGATGCGCGAGGAGGACGCGAACGCACATCCGCTCAGGCGCAGACGGAGGGGTAGAAGGCGGAGGCAGTACGCCGCCGCAGCAAATATCCCTCAGTAGAGCCTGTGGGTGGAGGGCCCACATTAGAGGCTATACACGTCTGAGAGGGGGGTCACTGCGTTACTGACCCTCCTCTCCTTTGGCGCGGGTGCTTCGGCTGAAGCTGCCGGGGGGCGCCATGGCAGAATGTCCGCGGTCCCATGACGTCCCCCCTAAACGGCATGCGGGAAACGCCGGTGTGGAGTTAGTGGGTAGGCTTTCTCCCTCCCTCTGAATAGCAGAGGGACAAAAGGGAGACTGAGAGTCCCACATAACCCCTCGTAGTCTTCCTCAGACGTAGAGGGGTATGCGTAAAGGCATTACCACATCGTCAACAAAAAAAAAAAAAAAAAAAAAGGTTAGGTTAGGTTAGGTTAGGTTAGGTTAGGTTAGGTTAGGTTAGGTTAGGTTAGGTTAGGTTAGGTTAGGTTAGGTTAGGTTAGGTTAGGTTAGGTTAGGTTAGGTTAGGTTAGGTTAGGTTAGGTTAGGTTAGGTTAGGTTAGGTTAGGTTAGGTTAGGTTAGGTTAGGTTAGGTTAGGTTAGGTTAGGTTAGGTTAGGTTAGGTTAGGTTAGGTTAGGTTAGGTTAGGTTAGGTTAGGTTAGGTTAGGTTAGGTTAGGTTAGGTTAGGTTAGGTTAGGTTAGGTTAGGTTAGGTTAGGTTAGGTTAGGTTAGGTTAGGTTAGGTTAGGTTAGGTTAGGTTAGGTTAGGTTAGGTTAGGTTAGGTTAGGTTAGGTTAGGTTAGGTTAGGTTAGGTTAGGTTAGGTTAGGTTAGGTTAGGTTAGGTTAGGTTAGGTTAGGTTAGGTTAGGTTAGGTTAGGTTAGGTTAGGTTAGGTTAGGTTAGGTTAGGTTAGGTTAGGTTAGGTTAGGTTAGGTTAGGTTAGGTTAGGTTAGGTTAGGTTAGGTTAGGTTAGGTTAGGTTAGGTTAGGTTAGGTTAGGTTAGGTTAGGTTAGGTTAGGTTAGGTTAGGTTAGGTTAGGTTAGGTTAGGTTAGGTTAGGTTAGGTTAGGTTAGGTTAGGTTAGGTTAGGTTAGGTTAGGTTAGGTTAGGTTAGGTTAGGTTAGGTTAGGTTAGGTTAGGTTAGGTTAGGTTAGGTTAGGTTAGGTTAGGTTAGGTTAGGTTAGGTTAGGTTAGGTTAGGTTAGGTTAGGTTAGGTTAGGTTAGGTTAGGTTAGGTTAGGTTAGGTTAGGTTAGGTTAGGTTAGGTTAGGTTAGGTTAGGTTAGGTTAGGTTAGGTTAGGTTAGGTTAGGTTAGGTTAGGTTAGGTTAGGTTAGGTTAGGTTAGGTTAGGTTAGGTTAGGTTAGGTTAGGTTAGGTTAGGTTAGGTTAGGTTAGGTTAGGTTAGGTTAGGTTAGGTTAGGTTAGGTTAGGTTAGGTTAGGTTAGGTTAGGTTAGGTTAGGTTAGGTTAGGTTAGGTTAGGTTAGGTTTTTTTTTTTTTTTTTTTTTTTTTTTTTTTTTTTTTTTTTTTTTTTTTTTTTTTTTTTTTTTTTTTTTTTTTTTTTTTTTTTTTTTTTTTTTTCCTGCTCTACCTCCAACATAATCGGAGCCTATGCTAAGCTGTCTCATGCATTCCAGTTCTCACTAGTATTCTTCTCGTACTTTCATGCTTCATTCTATATCTTTCTTTCATTCATCTCTCTCATATTATCTGTTGGTGGGACTTCCACCTATTCCATGGGGCTACGCTTGCAGACGCTTTAGCCTCTCGTGTCTACGCTACTGCTGTTCTTCTATTTTTATCTTTATTTATTTGCTTAGGGTGGTCGGGATTACCACCTAATCTACTATTTCTAATTTTTTGTTTCATGATAAGGGAAATGGAGCGACGCGACACAGGTATATTTTATTTTATCTTTTAACTATTTTAAATACTATGGTACTTTAACAACTTTTAACATTACTTATTTAATACATTTCTTATTACTATTTTTATTTACTCTATTCTATGCTATGCTTATTCTAAATATATTCATTATATTTGAAAAACATAGTTTTAGTTACTTCTATTTCTTTTATTTACAATTCTTACTATCTTAGTGCAATATTCGAGGAATTTTTTCCTATTTGTATTGTTCATTAAATGTTGCATGTTTTCTTTTTCTATATTTATATCTAGGTACTGTTCCGTTTCGAATCTGTCTCTCATATGTATGGAGCATTCGAAAAGTAGATGTGGGACCGTTTCCTGCACCTCTTCCTCACAAGCACACGATGGACTCTCCTTGCACTTGAAGCGATTCAAGTACTCAGAGAATCCTCCGTGCCCAGTCATCAGCTGCGTAGTAATGCCCGTGATTTGCAGATTTTTAACGGTTTTATATGCCGCTATTGCATCCGGGAAAAATAGCTTGGTGATTGAGGCTGTATTTTCTGTTTTGTACCGCTGGTTCCACTCGTCAAGCGCCGTCCTCCGTATACTTCGCTTGACGTGTGATATCGGACGGGAGTAATAATGCGGGCGTCTCTTTAGACCCAGTGCAGCCTCCTTCGCTAGCTGGTCGGCCCTTTCGTTCCCCTCCAGCCCTATGTGCGCTTTTATCCAATACAGGGATACTTCCCTGTTTTGGAGTTTACATCCCTGCAAGTTAGCTCTGATGTCAACTGCTAGAGGGTGAGGGGCATTTGGGTTTATGGCTGTCTCCAGGGCTGCTCTTGAGTCGCTGTATATGGCCAGTGCTGTGGATCTCTGAGTGAGGGCTATTTCTGTGGCCTTCCGTAGTGCCAGAAGTTCGGCCTGGTAGACCGTGCAGTGCGGTGCGAGCGCAAGCTTACATGCTTTGATCTCCCCTGTGTTTTCATAAACTGATACGGCAGCCCCCACTTTTCCCTGAATTTTGCTGCCATCCGTAAAAATGCGCACTGCGAAATCGCTATTTTGCATATATTCTTCTTCGTTTGCCAGGCAGACAAAGGATTTTCTAATTTGCTTAGCGGGGTGTGGGGCCTTTAGTTTTGACGCCATTTTTTCTATTTCCTCGTCCTCGTCCTCCTCCCGATCGACTCCCTTCTTTGCCTGATAAACAGACGCCACCTCTCCCACTCGCAGATCAAGAGGGAGTGTTCCTGTGATCAGTAGGGCAGAGTTTAGAGATACTGTTTTATATGCCTTCCCGATTTTCTGCACGAATCCTCTCTGTATTGCTTCTAGTTGTTTTCGTACTCCGAGCTTTTTCGCGGCTGGTGCCCATGCTGCTGCTGCATACAGTATGACTGGTTCCACTGCCGAGACGTAGATTGTTTTTAATACGTCCTGGTTTAGGCCCCAGTTTACTCGCGCAGCTGATGTTAGCCTTTTATATATTCCAGCCGCCTTCCTGCAGATGTTGGAGACGTGTGCATTGAAAGTCAATTTATCATCTATCGTCAGCCCCAAGATCTTAATTTCTTTTGCCATTTCTATGTCGACCCTTCCCATGCGTAAGCGTGGTGTGTCATATTTCAACTTTCTTGTGATCATCATTGCGCAGGTCTTATGTGGGGCAAATCTGAGTTTGTTGTCGACACCCCACGCCCAGACATGTTCAAGGGTGGCGTTTGCTTTCATCTCTATCTCTTGGGCGTTATCTCCGTCAAATATCAGCACGACATCATCCGCAAATGCCTGCGAATGGAGGTTCCTGCTTTCCAGTCCTTTTAGGAGGGGGTCGAGTAGCAGGTTCCACAGCACTGGTCCGCCGATGGATCCCTGGACACATCCCTTCTCTGTTTCTCTTTTGGAGGTCTCCCCCGCATACCTGACTTCCACCTTTCTATCGTTCAGATAGCTGCATATAGTGCGTCTCAAGTTCCCAGGGCAGTTTTCTTCTACCATTCTTGTTTTTATTGCTGGCCACCATGCGCTGTCGAAGGCGCCCTCGATGTCCAGCGATACCAGAGTAACCAATTTTTTACAGTTTAGCTTCTCCCGTATGCGCTGCATAAGGGCAACGAGGGCGTCCTCGGTGCTTTTTTGTGGCATGAAACCGTATTGATGAGTGCTCATCTTTGGTAGTACATAGAACTTGAGACGGTTCACCAGCAACTTCTCGTAGATTTTCCCTAGTACTGGCAGAAGACCTATAGGCCTGTACGACTTGGGAGTTGTGTAGGTATCCTTTCCTGGTTTTTTGAGGACAACTACTACTGCCTCCTTCCATGCCCTCGGGAAGTAACATTTCGACAGACATTTATTTAAGAGAGAAAGGAAGTAATCAAAGGAAGCATCAATGGCATGTGAGCATATATCCGCCGTAAGGCCATCCCCTCCCGGGGCCTTTTTTGGGTTGAATGATTTCACCACTCCTTTCAGCTCTTCTGGTGTAAACGGAGGGTCATGTTCACATTCCTGATCCCTATCGTTTTCTTCTTCGGCTATCATTCTTGTGCGTTGGTGTTTTTCATTTTCCCCTTCCCTTACATCCCTTGGGTAAAAGGTTTCCGCTAGAAGTTTCGCGGAATCTGCCGCATTTAGCTCTACTCCCTTGTGTATTAGTGGTAAATCCTCCTCTCTTTGCGTTGTCCTTCTTATTACCCTGTAAATCCCCTCCCACATTCCTTCCCCGTTCTGTTTTTCACAAAATTCCTTCCAGCTTCTGGTCATTGCCTCTTTCACTGCTACTTCATAATTTTCTTTTTGTTTCAGGTACTGGCTCACGACTATGGGTCTTCGATGTGCGGCTGCGTTTCGGATCCTGCGTTTTATCGTGGCGACCTCCCTTTTCATGGATGCGAGTTGCTCGGACCACCACGGCATTGTAAGTGTATTTTTGTTCTTTTTTATAGGTATCGTTTGTTTGCATGCTTCTGTTATGGCTGTTGTATATGCTTCTACGATTTTATCTATTTCATTAGTGTTTTGTATGTTGTCTAAATTGTTTGTGGTAAGGTTCGAATTCTTCATAATTTGATCCATTTTCTCATGAAAATGGGCCCAATTAGCTTTCCGGGTATTGTACTTTCTTGTTGTTCTTTCTATTTTGAGTCCCCTTGATTTTTCGAGTTTTATTTTAAAAGTTATGCCGTTGTGGTCCGAGCTCGTCAGTCCTTCCTTCACGTGCCAACCTTCGACCAGTTCTAGGAGGTCTTCTGTGCAGGCTGTAACATCGACGTGGCTACAGTATCTTTTGCCTCCTCTTATGGTGTCAAAAGTTGGGACCGTGCCTTGGTTTAGGATGTGTAGATCCATTTCTGTTAATGTTCCACAGAGTTGTTCTCCTCTTTGGTCTTCGCATGCACTTCCCCACCAGATGCTTTTAGAGTTTGCGTCTCCACCTATCAGCATCTTGGTTGGTACCATTTTGTCCCTTACCGTCTTTAGGTGATCCAAGTACGGCTGTAGGGGTTTATCTGGCTCAAAGTAGTAGGACACAATTATGATCTCCCATGCAATTGTTTTGACTCCTATGACAACTATGTTGTTAGTCGTTAATTTTGGGTATTGTGTGACATCCAGGTAGTGGTCCAAAACTACGATAGCGGCTTTTACCGTCCCTTCGCTATCTTCCGAATTCTGGAAGATTCGGACTCCTGGGTATCCCTTCATTTTTCTTATCCCCCCTACGTAGGGTTCCTGGATCAGTGCTACTGCAGCCTTCTGCTTAGTAGCTTCAAGTAAGAGCTCATTTGTTGCCAGTTGGCTACGCTGTAGGTTGGCTTGCAGGATTCCATAGCGCTGTAAATTCTCTTTATCAAACTTGTAGTTTGTGAGCCTGTCCTCGGTGCCCTTAGCAATACGCAGTTGTTGACCGGGCTATTGTATCCCATTTTTTGCGAATTCTACAGTCGTGACTGAAAGCGTTGTGTTCAGCATCGTCGAGTTTCGCTTTAGAGCAGTTACGGCATGTTGGTGGTATACCCGCCGCGTGGTCAGTGCACTCGCTCCTTAGGTGAGGGCCACCGCAGTGGCTACACAGGTCTGCTGGTTCTTTGCAGAACCGCTTACCATGCCCATATCCCAAGCAGCGAGTGCACTGAACCAAGGGTGATTGGTCTTCGACCGTAATGCGCTGCAGGTCGATGTGCATTTTTCCCGTCTGCAGTGCTCTTTGCCAGATAGTTGGCGAGACGCTGACCACAACGTGGTTTGTGTGGGGGTTTCTTGTTCTTCGCCTGTATTTAATTTCCAGGCGAGTTTCAGTCTCGTCGAGGCCCTGGAATAGGTTTCGGTTTTGATTCCGGATTGCTCTACAGACGTCCTCGTCCGTGTTTACCTGGAGAACTCCTCGGAGAATTAGGAGCGGATCCCTATTTTTCATTTCCTCGACCCTGAAGTTCGCACCCTCCATCTCCAGTTTCTCTCTGACCCTATTTCGCTCCTCTCTTGTTTCGAAGCCCATGATGACTTTCCTGTCTTTTGCCTTTCTAACCTTCTCGACCTTGACCCAGCCATCTTTTGCGTCTATGGTCTTTCGAACTCTATCGAGCACTGCCTCACCTGTCTCTGTTTCGTCCGTAGACGTTACCACGACCGAGTGGAGGGTATCTTGCTTTGGATGGCTGGTCCGCGCCGTGGTTACATCGGCATACGTCTGGACTTTACCTATTGTTTCTTGTTGTGCCTTGAGGGAGCTCTGTAGTTCGGTCATTATTTTGTTGTTCTCCTTTAATAGTTTAATATGCTCCTCTAGCTGTGAGCCCGTCGCTGGGATGGTTTTGTTTGTGCTCTGGCTCAGCTCTGTTTGGATGGTCTTTTGCTGTTTTTCCTCGGGCTTTCCATTTGCCGTCCTTGTCTTTTGCACTGCCTCTGCCTCCTTTACCAAGCAATACAATCGGTCTAGGGCTGTCAGCACAGCATTTTTTATTTCAGCCTTTGTGTTTCTGGAGGCGTTTATGTTTATTTTGCCTGATTCCAGACAAGCTCTAGCTTCTGATAAGCGGTCTTTATACTTAGTTTTTGGACTCTGGGCCTCCGTTGTCCTTTCCGCCAGCTTTCCCTTTGTAATAGGATCCGACAGTATCACTGTGGAGTCCATCATTTTCATAGATGTCGTTTGTTGGGCTCCCTCTGTTGCTAGTGGTGGGGTGCGGGATGTTTGGGCACCTGACCGTGGTTCTGGCCTTCCATTTTCCCATTCTCCTACGCTCTTTCTCACTGGAGGTGGTCGGTCTTTTTGCGGTGAGGTACCCGCCCTCTGCGTTTTTGGGGGAGATGGGTGTAGGACTGGTACCTGGTTTTCCCCGGTTTTAATGGGGGTCCTCATTCCAAACATTTTGTTTTGACTCTATGTAAGGTAGAGTGAAGTCGGTTTTCCCTGCAAAGGGGGGGCTGTCACTTGTATATACAGTAAAGAAAGATGGAATTAGGGAATCTGTCTGCCTCTGTTTTAGTGAGGAAGAGAGGGAAACAATGGAACACGGACAAGGGAAACAGAGACGGAACAGTACCCTATATCTGCACCTGTAGATGGGGTGTCAGTATCAAGACGGGATGTCGCTTGTATACACAGTATTATACTTAACTCTGAGAGTTACAAGTGTGTCTTTAGGGGTCGCAGACCCTGGTCACTGGTTATTTTATCTTATTGCTATTAAATATTTCGCTCTGTATAGAGCCGTGCATGTAGCCCCTGTACAGAGGGGGCTACTGTTATTTATGACTACTTAATCTAAGAATTGAAAAACAAAAGAGCCGAGTGTAAAATTTGTGGCTACTGATTTTTGTCTACTTAATCTAACAATCTAGAGTCTCTAGTTTTTCTTCGTCGTGCTTTGGTTTACTGACCCCGT
>JALPQI010031204.1:0-20589 GCA_025490895.1 Thaumatotibia leucotreta
GTAGCAGGTTCCACAGCACTGGTCCGCCGATGGATCCCTGGACACATCCCTTCTCTGTTTCTCTTTTGGAGGTCTCCCCCGCATACCTGACTTTCCACCTTTCTATCGTTCAGATAGCTGCATATAGTGCGTCTCAAGTTCCCAGGGCAGTTTTCTTCTACCATTCTTGTTTTTATTGCTGGCCACCATGCGCTGTCGAAGGCGCCCTCGATGTCCAGCGATACCAGAGTAACCAATTTTTTACAGTTTAGCTTCTCCCGTATGCGCTGCATAAGGGCAACGAGGGCGTCCTCGGTGCTTTTTTGTGGCATGAAACCGTATTGATGAGTGCTCATCTTTGGTAGTACATAGAACTTGAGACGGTTCACCAGCAACTTCTCGTAGATTTTCCCTAGTACTGGCAGAAGACCTATAGGCCTGTACGACTTGGGAGTTGTGTAGGTATCCTTTCCTGGTTTTTTGAGGACAACTACTACTGCCTCCTTCCATGCCCTCGGGAAGTAACATTTCGACAGACATTTATTTAAGAGAGAAAGGAAGTAATCAAAGGAAGCATCAATGGCATGTGAGCATATATCCGCCGTAAGGCCATCCCCTCCCGGGGCCTTTTTTGGGTTGAATGATTTCACCACTCCTTTCAGCTCTTCTGGTGTAAACGGAGGGTCATGTTCACATTCCTGATCCCTATCGTTTTCTTCTTCGGCTATCATTCTTGTGCGTTGGTGTTTTTCATTTTCCCCTTCCCTTACATCCCTTGGGTAAAAGGTTTCCGCTAGAAGTTTCGCGGAATCTGCCGCATTTAGCTCTACTCCCTTGTGTATTAGTGGTAAATCCTCCTCTCTTTGCGTTGTCCTTCTTATTACCCTGTAAATCCCCTCCCACATTCCTTCCCCGTTCTGTTTTTCACAAAATTCCTTCCAGCTTCTGGTCATTGCCTCTTTCACTGCTACTTCATAATTTTCTTTTTGTTTCAGGTACTGGCTCACGACTATGGGTCTTCGATGTGCGGCTGCGTTTCGGATCCTGCGTTTTATCGTGGCGACCTCCCTTTTCATGGATGCGAGTTGCTCGGACCACCACGGCATTGTAAGTGTATTTTTGTTCTTTTTTATAGGTATCGTTTGTTTGCATGCTTCTGTTATGGCTGTTGTATATGCTTCTACGATTTTATCTATTTCATTAGTGTTTTGTATGTTGTCTAAATTGTTTGTGGTAAGGTTCGAATTCTTCATAATTTGATCCATTTTCTCATGAAAATGGGCCCAATTAGCTTTCCGGGTATTGTACTTTCTTGTTGTTCTTTCTATTTTGAGTCCCCTTGATTTTTCGAGTTTTATTTTAAAAGTTATGCCGTTGTGGTCCGAGCTCGTCAGTCCTTCCTTCACGTGCCAACCTTCGACCAGTTCTAGGAGGTCTTCTGTGCAGGCTGTAACATCGACGTGGCTACAGTATCTTTTGCCTCCTCTTATGGTGTCAAAAGTTGGGACCGTGCCTTGGTTTAGGATGTGTAGATCCATTTCTGTTAATGTTCCACAGAGTTGTTCTCCTCTTTGGTCTTCGCATGCACTTCCCCACCAGATGCTTTTAGAGTTTGCGTCTCCACCTATCAGCATCTTGGTTGGTACCATTTTGTCCCTTACCGTCTTTAGGTGATCCAAGTACGGCTGTAGGGGTTTATCTGGCTCAAAGTAGTAGGACACAATTATGATCTCCCATGCAATTGTTTTGACTCCTATGACAACTATGTTGTTAGTCGTTAATTTTGGGTATTGTGTGACATCCAGGTAGTGGTCCAAAACTACGATAGCGGCTTTTACCGTCCCTTCGCTATCTTCCGAATTCTGGAAGATTCGGACTCCTGGGTATCCCTTCATTTTTCTTATCCCCCCTACGTAGGGTTCCTGGATCAGTGCTACTGCAGCCTTCTGCTTAGTAGCTTCAAGTAAGAGCTCATTTGTTGCCAGTTGGCTACGCTGTAGGTTGGCTTGCAGGATTCCATAGCGCTGTAAATTCCTCTTTATCAAACTTGTAGTTTGTGAGCCTGTCCTCGGTGCCCTTAGCAATACGCAGTTGTTGACCGGGCTATTGTATCCCATTTTTTGCGAATTCTACAGTCGTGACTGAAAGCGTTGTGTTCAGCATCGTCGAGTTTCGCTTTAGAGCAGTTACGGCATGTTGGTGGTATACCCGCCGCGTGGTCAGTGCACTCGCTCCTTAGGTGAGGGCCACCGCAGTGGCTACACAGGTCTGCTGGTTCTTTGCAGAACCGCTTACCATGCCCATATCCCAAGCAGCGAGTGCACTGAACCAAGGGTGATTGGTCTTCGACCGTAATGCGCTGCAGGTCGATGTGCATTTTTCCCGTCTGCAGTGCTCTTTGCCAGATAGTTGGCGAGACGCTGACCACAACGTGGTTTGTGTGGGGGTTTCTTGTTCTTCGCCTGTATTTAATTTCCAGGCGAGTTTCAGTCTCGTCGAGGCCCTGGAATAGGTTTCGGTTTTGATTCCGGATTGCTCTACAGACGTCCTCGTCCGTGTTTACCTGGAGAACTCCTCGGAGAATTAGGAGCGGATCCCTATTTTTCATTTCCTCGACCCTGAAGTTCGCACCCTCCATCTCCAGTTTCTCTCTGACCCTATTTCGCTCCTCTCTTGTTTCGAAGCCCATGATGACTTTCCTGTCTTTTGCCTTTCTAACCTTCTCGACCTTGACCCAGCCATCTTTTGCGTCTATGGTCTTTCGAACTCTATCGAGCACTGCCTCACCTGTCTCTGTTTCGTCCGTAGACGTTACCACGACCGAGTGGAGGGTATCTTGCTTTGGATGGCTGGTCCGCGCCGTGGTTACATCGGCATACGTCTGGACTTTACCTATTGTTTCTTGTTGTGCCTTGAGGGAGCTCTGTAGTTCGGTCATTATTTTGTTGTTCTCCTTTAATAGTTTAATATGCTCCTCTAGCTGTGAGCCCGTCGCTGGGATGGTTTTGTTTGTGCTCTGGCTCAGCTCTGTTTGGATGGTCTTTTGCTGTTTTTCCTCGGGCTTTCCATTTGCCGTCCTTGTCTTTTGCACTGCCTCTGCCTCCTTTACCAAGCAATACAATCGGTCTAGGGCTGTCAGCACAGCATTTTTTATTTCAGCCTTTGTGTTTCTGGAGGCGTTTATGTTTATTTTGCCTGATTCCAGACAAGCTCTAGCTTCTGATAAGCGGTCTTTATACTTAGTTTTTGGACTCTGGGCCTCCGTTGTCCTTTCCGCCAGCTTTCCCTTTGTAATAGGATCCGACAGTATCACTGTGGAGTCCATCATTTTCATAGATGTCGTTTGTTGGGCTCCCTCTGTTGCTAGTGGTGGGGTGCGGGATGTTTGGGCACCTGACCGTGGTTCTGGCCTTCCATTTTCCCATTCTCCTACGCTCTTTCTCACTGGAGGTGGTCGGTCTTTTTGCGGTGAGGTACCCGCCCTCTGCGTTTTTGGGGGAGATGGGTGTAGGACTGGTACCTGGTTTTCCCCGGTTTTAATGGGGGTCCTCATTCCAAACATTTTGTTTTGACTCTATGTAAGGTAGAGTGAAGTCGGTTTTCCCTGCAAAGGGGGGGCTGTCACTTGTATATACAGTAAAGAAAGATGGAATTAGGGAATCTGTCTGCCTCTGTTTTAGTGAGGAAGAGAGGGAAACAATGGAACACGGACAAGGGAAACAGAGACGGAACAGTACCCTATATCTGCACCTGTAGATGGGGTGTCAGTATCAAGACGGGATGTCGCTTGTATACACAGTATTATACTTAACTCTGAGAGTTACAAGTGTGTCTTTAGGGGTCGCAGACCCTGGTCACTGGTTATTTTATCTTATTGCTATTAAATATTTCGCTCTGTATAGAGCCGTGCATGTAGCCCCTGTACAGAGGGGGCTACTGTTATTTATGACTACTTAATCTAAGAATTGAAAAACAAAAGAGCCGAGTGTAAAATTTGTGGCTACTGATTTTTGTCTACTTAATCTAACAATCTAGAGTCTCTAGTTTTTCTTCGTCGTGCTTTGGTTTACTGACCCCGTTTCTTGTAGCTGTGGTGCATCCCGGGACGCGGCGACACCGACGGCGCAGACGACGCCCACGACGCAGGCGGCACAGGCGCAGGCGACGCGGCGACGCAGCGACGCAGACGACGCGGCGACGCAGATGACACGGCGACGCCAGGGACGCAGCGACGCAAGGGACGCGGCGACGCACAGGTCGCGGCGACGCAGAGGACGCGGCGACGCAGGCGACGCAACGACGCAGACGACGCGACGATGCAGGCGACGCAACGACGCAGAAGACGTGGCGATGCAAGCGTGGGGGTGCAGTCCGGGACGTAGTCAGGGTGCGGTCCGGGACGCAGTCAGGGTGCGGTCCGGGACGTAGTCAGGGTGCAGGTAGGACGAAGCCGCGTCCGGTTTCACTTTAGTAGTTTTAGTCTCACTGCACTGACTGACACTTTTCACTTAGCACTGATGGCTTGGTTGACATAAGCCAGACAGGTGTTTCACACTCACTCTGTTTGCGCCGGGCGCCACTTAGGGTATTTTAGTCGGCTTAGCTTTAGGACGCAAAAGGACGCACGTGACGCAAAAAGACGCACGTGACGCAAAAGGACGCACGTGACGCAAGAGGACGCACGTGACGCAAAAGGACGCACGTGACGCAAAAGGACGCGCGTGACGCAAAAGGACGCACGTGACGCAAAAGGACGCACGTGACGCAATATCGGACGCGGATAGGGACGCACTCAACCGCTCTCGACCACTGGTGACGCACGACTGGTTAGGTTAGGTTAGGTTAGGTTAGGTTAGGTTAGGTTAGGTTAGGTTAGGTTAGGTTAGGTTAGGTTAGGTTAGGTTAGGTTAGGTTAGGTTAGGTTAGGTTAGGTTAGGTTAGGTTAGGTTAGGTTAGGTTAGGTTAGGTTAGGTTAGGTTAGGTTAGGTTAGGTTAGGTTAGGTTAGGTTAGGTTAGGTTAGGTTAGGTTAGGTTAGGTTAGGTTAGGTTAGGTTAGGTTAGGTTAGGTTAGGTTAGGTTAGGTTAGGTTAGGTTAGGTTAGGTTAGGTTAGGTTAGGTTAGGTTAGGTTAGGTTAGGTTAGGTTAGGTTAGGTTAGGTTAGGTTAGGTTAGGTTAGGTTAGGTTTTTTTTTTTTTTTTTATATTTCAATCTTCAAATAGTACCAATGGCCCTCGCTATAGATACGGGCGACCATTGGACGTAATATGTGAGAGATTCCCGCATGAGAGACGGGCAATCTTTGTTTTATACTGTTAGTTACGTTACAGTTTAAGTATTTGTACTTTTTTGTGTATCACATTTAATTTTGTTGCTTCGTGGTTGTACTTTTATGTTGTTTACGTTTTATTAAATTTCTTCAGGCTGTTTATGATGTCGTTAGTGTAATTAATAAATGATTCTTTTGTCGCTTCTTTAAGTATTATTTCCTGCAGATTATAAGGATTTACATTGTTAATATTGCATACTAATTCGTGATTATTTCTTTTATTTGCATATCTAGGACAGCTTTCTAGTAGATGTTTTATGCTCTGTGGTGTTGTATCATCACACGGGCACGTATTGGTTTCAGTGATGTGGTGTCTGTTGAGGTAAGTTTTGTTATATCCGTGCCCTGTGATGATTTGCGTCATTTGGAATGTTAAGCTAAAATGTTGTCTAAAGGTCTTAATATCTTCGAGAGTCGGTAGCCACTGTTTAACATGTGTGCCTGTCGTACAGGTTTGGTAGGTGATTTCATGATTTTTTATCGATTCAGCGTGGAGATTTTTCTTGTGAAATGACAAGGGGAATTTAAAGTAATCCGGCTGTTTGTGTTGCGACGCTGCTGATTTGGCGGCCATGTCAGCCTCCTCATTACCGAGGAGGCCAACATGTGCCTTGATCCAGCAGAATTCTATGCTGTGTGCCTGCTCTCGTATTTGGACTATGCGTTTGTGGGTCCTATTTATAGTTGCATTTGTGCTGTTTCTACAGCTCAGCTCAAAGAGTGCTGCTTTGGAGTCCGAAAAGATGGTTGCATGCTCCAGGCTGAGTTTCCAGCATAGGTTGCATGCTTCTTCAATTGCCAGGCATTCTGCCTGGAACACCGTGCAACTGCTATGCAGTTTTAATTTTTTGGTGTGTCTGCGACCATCCGGGTAAAGTATGACAACTGCAGCGCCTACTACTCCATCGTGTTTGCTGCCGTCTGTGTAGACTTGGTGCATGTTGGTGGAGCAGTAGGGCTCCAGTTCTTGGTTGTTGTTAACATCCTTGACTACGATATGAGGGCGTCGGGCAGGATGTAGGAGTTCTGTAACTGGTGCTCTCCCATCATACGTTATGTCGTCAGGTAAGTAATTTGTGACTTTAGTACGTTTCACCTTCTCTATGGAGGCAACCTCCTTCACCTTAGCAGGTAGCGGTGTGAGTCCTGCCAGTGCAATTGACGGAATGGTGGGCAAGGTTCTAAAGCCATGGAGAATCTTGATGGCAAATGCACGTTGAAGGCTAAGTAAGGAGTTGCATACCTTTTTATAGTTCGTAGCATGCCACCAAACTTCTGCTGCATAGGTAATGATAGGCTCGATGACCTGCCTATAAATGATGTCAATGTTGGCAGCATGTACTCCCCACGTTGGTTTGATGAATATACATATTCTTTTATAGATTCTATGGGCCTTATTAGCGACGTATAATGTGTGCTTGATGAAGTTAAGATTCTGGTCGATAATAACGCCCAGCAGCTTAAAATGCGTGTCAAACGGTATTGGGATATTATTCATGTGGATATTAGCTGCTTTAGCTTTTGGTGTATGGGCTATCATTTTAGTTTTTAATGGGCCAAATTCTAATTTGTTATTTTTGCCCCATAAATAGGCTAGGTTTAGTAACTTATTTGCATTAGCTTCTAATTCTATTACATCTTTCCCTGAGCAAATCATAAGGACATCGTCAGCGTATGCTTGGATGTAATTATGCTCAGGTGTATCTTTTTCTAATAGGGTGTCCATTATGGCATTCCAAAAAATGGGTCCAAGGACCGAGCCCTGGACACATCCCCTGGTTTGCGCTTTTGTCACTGTCGTGTCAGAATAATTGAGAGTTATTGTGCGATCCTTCAAGTAGCTACAGATTATTTTCAATAGGACACTGGGGCAATTGATGTCAGATAGCCTTTTGAGTAATGTAGGCCACCAGGCGTTATCAAACGCCCCCGCAATGTCGAGCGATATGGCAACTGTAAGGCGACCATTGTTTTTGCATTCCCTTATTTTGTTAACAGCACTGCTAAGTGCATCATTGGTGGACCGCTGTTCCCTAAAACCATACTGATCGTTGCTACAGGTGTTACTTATATTCATATGATAGGTGAGTCTGGTAGCTATAAGTTTTTCCAGTACCTTTCCTAGAACATTGATTAGACCTATAGGTCGGTAGGCAGATGTTTCCTTGTAGTTCGTTTTGTTTGGCTTAGGGATTGTCCTGATGTAAGCGGCTTTCCAAGCAGTGGGGAAGTATTGTAATTTAAGGCACCTGTTGTACAGGTTGGTAACATCTTCAGGGTAACACTCGATGTAATGCCTACATATGTCAGCCGTTAAATGGTCCGGTCCCGGTGCCTTTTTAGGACTCATGTTTTTTATAATTTCTGTGATCTCGTGAACGTTAAATAGTGGTTCATCATTGTTTATTTCAGGATCTTTATTGATAATGTTATTGGTTACAGTTTCTCTTATTTGTTGATGGTATGGTGTGTCATTGTTAACGGAATCTAATGGAAAGAACTTTGTGGCGAGTTTTTCTGCAGTGTCAGATATTGATGTTGTGTAAGTCCCATCGTCGGTTTTGAGGGTAGCAGGCGGTTGCACTTGTGAGGAGCTTTTTAGTAGGCGGTTGGTGACGGACCATACATCGTCTTTTCCTTGGTTTTTACAAAATTCGCGAAAGTGTTCAGTTGATGTTGTGCGTATTTGTTGGGCGTATTTGTTTCTCGCCTCGGCCAATTCGCGAATTACGTTGGTGATGTCTTTTCTGCCTCTTTTCAAATCTTGTAGGCGATGGTGTAGGTGTATAACTTGTTTTTTCATGTCAGTTAGTTGCTCGGTCCACCATGGAGCTCTTGTATAAGGTTTTTTCCGAGCAAAGACTTTGTCGCAGGTTTTAGTTAATACCTTTGTTAAGTTTATTATGTAAGAGTCAATTCCGGTATCACTAAGTGTTTCAATTTCAATGTTATTTATTGCAGATTGTTCCATATTTAATTTGAGCTCATGTGTAAAGTTTTCCCAATTTGCATTTTCTGTGAAATATTTATAGGTCGTTGTATAGGTCTTCTTTTTGGTCTTATTGTGATTGGTGTTTATTTGGAACTCAATTCCATGATGGTCTGAGGTGGGTATAATTCCGAGGTTAACACTCCAATTTTTGATTAAGTGTGCAATGCCTATGGACGCTAAAGTTAAATCTACTATTGAGGTTCTTATTTGCCCATGTGTGATAGTTTGAAATGTGGCTTCGCTTCCAACGTTGCATACTACCAGATCATTGGCAATCGCGAGATCGCAGATGGCTCTGCCCCTGTCATTGTTTTTAGGCGATCCCCACGACGTATGCCAGCCATTAAAGTCACCGCATATTATGTGTTCTGCATGCGGATATGACTTCAGGATTTGCTCAATTTGTGATATTGTATTTATGGGATCTTCTCCAGGTTCGATGTATACTGAAGTTAGCAAGATTTTCTTGGACCCCAGGAGTAGTTGCACCGTGGCAATGTTAGTGGTTGCGTGCTGCGTAATCCCAATAAAGTTGCCTATGTTATGTTTAATGGCAATACAGGCCTTGGTCCTGTTGCTTGCATCGCCGTATTGATACAGATCGTAGCCGTCAATGTTTTTCATTGTATTTTGTTTACCAACGTATGGTTCTGTGATGAATATTATATCATATTCATTAACTCTAGCACTTTGCATTAACTCTTGGGTTGCGTTAAAGCCCTTTCCAAGATTGCATTGAACTGCTGTGAGATTATTACTATTATTGGTGATCTTTGGGACGCCCTTAGCAATAACGGACAGCCGCCCGAGCTATGCGATCCCACTTTATCCACTCGGGGCAAGATTGGCTATATGCGTAATGACCATGTTCCCTTTCGCTGTTAACGCAGTTAACACAGCAAGGCGCAGACTCACGTTTATTGCAGCTGCGCGTATCGTGGTTGTCCGCGCAGTATGCGCATTTACTCTCGGATCTACACTCTGTAGCTCGGTGTCCAAAGCCATGGCACCTGAAGCATTGGAGTATGGGCGATTGGTCTACAGCCATCACCGACTGAAATCCTATTTTGACCTTCTGGTCCTTCAGGGCGTCCCAAACCTGTGGGCTGACCTCTACTATTACATTTTTGATTGCATCGTTTCGTCCTTTGACGGTGCGAACGTACTTTACCACTTTCTCATCCTCTGCAATACTTGCTAGAAGTCTTGTGTTCTGCTTCTTAATGGCGTCTTCTATTTTCGTATCCGCATAGTCTGGGATGACGCCAATGACACGCAGCTGAGGATTTCGAAGTTTGGGCACCTCAACAGTAATGTTGGCCGTTTTGGATTTGATCGCAGCGCTGAGCTTTTTCCTGTCATCATTGCTCTCGCAACTGATGACAACTTTATTGTTTCGGGTTTCTCGGACGCTTTTGATTCCTACACCGATATCAACCACGTTTACTTTTTCTTTAATTTCTTTCAGGACTTCTTTGCCACCGTGTCTAGGATCTATCGATTCCAGCAGGACCACGAAGTTGGTCGGCGGCGGAGGAGGTGCATGTGTACGGACAACCTTAGGCTTGTACGGCCTGCCAACTGCAGGTGAAGCCATGTCGTCTTCATGGCTCGCGCCAGCCGCCGCCGCCAACGCAGCCTCGGATCTGGGTTTCCGACTCCTATTCTTACCGACAACGGTGGAAAATGTTTCGTCCTCTCTTCTTTCCTTTTCAGTAGCTACCTTTGCCGTAAACATTTCTTTTAAGGCCTGCTGTTCGGCTCGAATTTTCGATATTTCGACTTGTACCCCAGCGATAATATCGTGCTTCAGCTGGGTTAAGTCCATAGACGGCTCTAGTATAGCTGAGGTGGGTGTTTTGTTGACGTTATCTACTCCGATCACGTCCATCTCACTTGTAAATCTTATGGTGGCGTCTCGGATGGCTTCGACAGCCTTAAATATGGTAAGTTTATTTTGTTTTGTGACGCTTCTGTTTTGTTTTAATTGCGTCACAATGTCATCCAGGTTACGGGTTACCTCTGTACGGTGCCTTCCTGCACGGGTCTTCGAGCCGGGGCTACTAATGGATGTATCCCTGCTCATCCATAGCCGCCCCATTTCGGTTGTGTCCGAGCTGGGGCTACCAGCGATAGCGATAGGCTCCTCCGATACCGGGATCGGTGCCAATGTCGCGTCCGGGGTAGTCTGTTTTGTGGTTTGTAGCGGAGTTGAGGTTCCGGCCTCGGGCACGTGCCTGTGAACTTCCGCCTGTACCACAAAAGTTTTATTTTGTATGGTGTCCTCCTGCAAATCGATCAGCGGAGGGATGTGATCGCTGCCGACAGCCTGCTCTGTCCCTGCGGATGTCGCCTGCTCTTGGCCTATGTTTTTTACTCCTGAATCAGGTTCAGAGTGGGCCGTACGCGCCTTTCTGGGCGATGCGGGAGGTGTCCGATACATTTTGTGGTAATGTGACATTCAAAAAATTTAAAAAATTGTATCTCTTAAACTATAACAGATATCGCACCAAACCAAAGTGATTTAGGTAGGTACAATATATATCTATATTATACAAAGATTTCAGATTTTTTACTCTTAAGGGGGCTGAGAAATAAAATTAATGCTATGTATTTTTACAAAAATTTAAAACTCTAAATAACAGAAAAACTAAGGATTTCCAAGGAAAAAAGTTCAAACAAAAAGCAAAGATATTTACAAGCACTATCAAATTAAATTATAAAAACTTAAGTCTACCGATTGGTTTTATAATTATTTACAATCAAATGTGATTGCCGCCACACTTTCTTCAGGCGCTAAAAATTCTGTAGGTATTTGCGATTTTTGTTAGAAAAATGTTCTTGAAAACTAAAGAATTGCAATGGATAAAATTAAAGGTGCAAAAAGGATGTGAAATAAAGAAAAACTATCAAAATCTATGGAGGGACTAAAAAGTTATTGCAGTTCTAGTTTTTGACTTACAAAAAGAGACGGAAAAATTAATTTCTCGGAAACGCGTTGAGGTACCGAGTTGGTTCTAGTGTCTAAAAATGCGGGCAATCGAACTTTAAATTATACCTAAAAACTAGATTTTTAGAACAAAGTCGGCTGAACAAAATTTCCTAAAATGCTAAATTCTACTGAAAACGACGAGGGAAGTGAACTTTGGATGTTGCAGGAAAACTAATGGAGATATTGACAAATGCTGTGGACATGAAATGTTGCAAAAAATTAAAGGAATCTAAATCAGAAAACTAAAACAAAATTGACCGGGGGAAACTAAAGTTATGAGCGAAAAACAAGATTGCTCAGACACTTTTATGAGGGTACGACTTTTTCATGTAAATGTGTAAAAATTGAGCTGAAACTAAGTGTGAAGATTTTATTTGTGTATGTAATAATTTAAAACTAATTGAAACTGAAATTACTGTGAAAGAAAAGGTGAAAAATGTTTAAAAATGAATTTTTGGTGAATTTTTGAAAAATCGCTAAGTGACGTGAAAGAAAAAATTTAATAATTCAGTAACCGGAAGGGTCAGAGGGGTGGAAGTGGTGTCTAAAAGTCGGGGCAAATTAGCTCTAAAATTGTGTCAAATTAGGTCTCTTTGGGTAGTTTAGAACTGTGGTTGGTTAGGTTAGGTTAGGTTAGGTTAGGTTAGGTTAGGTTAGGTTAGGTTAGGTTAGGTTAGGTTAGGTTAGGTTAGGTTAGGTTAGGTTAGGTTAGGTTAGGTTAGGTTAGGTTAGGTTAGGTTAGGTTAGGTTAGGTTAGGTTAGGTTAGGTTAGGTTAGGTTAGGTTAGGTTAGGTTAGGTTAGGTTAGGTTAGGTTAGGTTAGGTTAGGTTAGGTTAGGTTAGGTTAGGTTAGGTTAGGTTAGGTTAGGTTAGGTTAGGTTAGGTTAGGTTAGGTTAGGTTAGGTTAGGTTAGGTTAGGTTAGGTTAGGTTAGGTTAGGTTAGGTTAGGTTAGGTTAGGTTAGGTTAGGTTAGGTTAGGTTAGGTTAGGTTAGGTTAGGTTAGGTTAGGTTAGGTTAGGTTAGGTTAGGTTAGGTTAGGTTAGGTTAGGTTAGGTTAGGTTAGGTTAGGTTAGGTTAGGTTAGGTTAGGTTAGGTTAGGTTAGGTTAGGTTAGGTTAGGTTAGGTTAGGTTAGGTTAGGTTAGGTTAGGTTAGGTTAGGTTAGGTTAGGTTAGGTTAGGTTAGGTTAGGTTAGGTTAGGTTAGGTTAGGTTAGGTTAGGTTAGGTTAGGTTAGGTTAGGTTAGGTTAGGTTAGGTTAGGTTAGGTTAGGTTAGGTTAGGTTAGGTTAGGTTAGGTTAGGTTAGGTTAGGTTAGGTTAGGTTAGGTTAGGTTAGGTTAGGTTAGGTTAGGTTAGGTTAGGTTAGGTTAGGTTAGGTTAGGTTAGGTTAGGTTAGGTTAGGTTAGGTTAGGTTAGGTTAGGTTAGGTTAGGTTTTTTTTTTTTTTGGGAGTGAATGGAGAATATATACCCCATTCGTACGGATTGGCGATAAGCACTTGAGCACGCGGTGCTAACGGTTTACACGTTGTGCTCAGCCATGGGTTAGGTCTTAGTAACTTAAGTTTTGTTTGTTATTATGTTCAGATAAAGTTAAGGAGAAAGTTAAGGAGAAATTATTTTATTTTACTTGAGTGTTATGTAGAGTTAAAAGATTTAAGGCTGTTTATTATATATTTGAGAAGATTTATGAAACTCTCAGCTGTGGACTCTCTAGAGGCACATTCGAGAATGTTTCCAGGGTCCACGCTGAAGTTTTGGCAAATGATAGAGTGATCGAGGCGTCGACGGGCGAATTTGGGACATTCGTTGAGAAGGTGTGCGAAGGTTTGTTTAATCGGCGTTGTATTGTCGCATGGACAATGATTATTTGTTGTGATGTTAAAGCGGTGGAGATATTCTTTGTGGAAAGCGTGATTGCTGAGGTATTGAGTGAGATGGAAATCGGGAGTAAACTTTGAGATGAAATCTAGTAGGAGTTGGTGTGTGGGGAAAATGGATTTGGTATATTGACATTTATTGTTATTATTATAGAAGTTGGAGGATGCTGATTCTAGTGTTTTCGAATTATGTAGTTTGACGTGCGATATTGGAATTTGGTCGAAGGTGGGAGTCTTGTGAGCTTTCGCGGCTTCCTTGGCTGCTTGGTCAGCAAGCTCATTGCCCGGTATTCCGCAGTGTGCTTTAGCCCAGAAAAAATGTGTTGATGTGTTTGGGTGTGTGTGAATTAGTTTATGTATTTGAACAACGATGTTGTTGAAGTTGTTGGGGTCCTTTATTGCCATGAGCGAGGACTTGCTGTCTGAGAACAGGAGGAGCTCGCGTGGATGGTGTTTATAAGCATAAGTCAGGGATTCCCTGATTGCGACGAGCTCCGCCTGGAAAACAGAGCAGCAGTCGTGGAGTTTATGTTTCTTAGTGATCGTGGGGTGGTTGGGTCTGACGATGAGAAAGGCCGCTCCGACCCCGTCTTCGCTCTTACTTCCGTCGGTGTATGTTCTCCAAGTGTCAGGTGTGGTGAGTGTGTGCGTAATTATTGTTTCGTCATGTTCGGCGATGTTGTTGACCTCCGAGAATGGTATCGTGACTCTGTGAGAGGGATGTAAGAGCTCCGACGGTGATGCAAGGCGCTCAATTGGGAGATCGTGCGGGAGGTATGAGGCGTGCCCCAGTCGCCTGGCGCTCTCCACCTCCGCAGTGCATGCAATGCGTGCTGGTAAGGGCGGAAGGTTGGCAAGTGTTATGGAGAGAATCGTGCTAAGTGTCTTAAACCCCCGAACGATCTTGATTGCAAAGAGGCGTTGTAGTGAGAGCAGCTTGCTTTCCACACACTTGAACCTAAGGGCGTCCACCCAGACGGAGGCCGAGTAAGTAATGATAGGAGTGATGACTCCGTAGTAGATGGTCCTGATGTTCTCTGGGTGGACTCCCCAGGTCGGGCGTATGAAAGCTTGGAGCTTCATAAACAGCTTTTTGGCTTTGTCCACGACATAGTTCGCGTGTTTGACAAATTTAAGCCTGCTGTCTATGAAGACTCCAAGATATTTTATGTGAGGGACAAAGGGGATGTGGGAGCCTTCACATAAGATGCGGGTCTTGGCTGCCTTGTTAGTGAAGGCGATTGCTTGTGTCTTGTCGGATCCGAATGTGAGCTTCACACTGTTGCCCCACTTCACAATGCGCTCGACAGCTTGGTTGGTATGACGCTCTAGATCTTCGACGTATTTGGCGCTGCAGATCAACAGCACGTCGTCAGCGTAGGCTTGAAGGCGACAACCTGGGGGCATCTCGGTTTCGAGGAGCTCGTCCAAGATGAGGTTCCATAAGATCGGTCCTACAACCGATCCTTGGACACATCCCCTGGTCATCGCCTTCGTTGCTGAACAGTCCGAGAAGTTGACGGATACCGACCTGCCCGTGACGTAACTTCGTAACATTTGGTAAATGTTACGCGGGCAGTCGTTGTGCTGTAGTCTGGTGAAGATCGCAGGCCACCACGCCATGTCGAACGCCGATTTTATGTCGAGCGAGACGGCCAGAACGTGTTCGGCGGTGTTCTTGGCGTTTGAGACGATGTCGAGAGCATCTTGGATGGCAGTCGTGGTGTTCGTCTGTAAGCGGAAGCCGTACTGTCGACGAACGATTTTGCCCTTGAGGTGGAGGTGGTGAGTCAGCCGGTTTATGATCAGCTTCTCCAAGAGCTTGCCAAAGACCTTTACCAAACCAATAGGCCGGTAGGACGATGACTTGGTGTAGTCGTCCTTGTTCGGCTTTGGTATAATTTTGGTAACAGTGGACTTCCAGGTGGTCGGGAAGTATTCCAGTGACAAGCACCTGTTCATGATGCCAGTGATCACATCGGGGAAGCATTCGGCGAATTGGTAGCAGATGTCAGAAGTCAAGTGGTCGGCACCAGGGGCCTTTTTGTGACCAATGGTTTTAAGAGTCTCGAGGACTTCGGTCTTAGTGAATGGCGGCTCATCTGGGTGTTCTGGCACGTTATCCACTTGGCCTCTGACATCCTTCTGTAGGTCGGTGTCTTTATGTGGGTCATCATCCGGGTAAAAGGTTTTGAGGAGGCTCTCTGCAGTGTCCCTTGAGTCGGTGGTATAACTGCCATCGGGGAGTAGGAGAGTGGCAGGGGGTCGGGTAATTGGTCGGGTACGCATTATGCGGTTTGTTACGGACCACACGTCCTCTTTCCCCTGCCGCTCACAAAGAGAGCGAAAAGACGCAGTAGAGGCGGCGCAACAAGCATCAGAATATTGCTTTCTTAGTTTGTCCCTCTCCTGGACAATTTCAGTAATTGGAAGTCCCCGCTTCACGGCCTTGCTAAGTTGGTGATGGTTTTTGATAACCTGCTTTTTGAGCTCCGTGAGGTCGTCGCTCCACCAAAGGGGGCGACTGGGAGGTTTTTTAGAGCGGGGTAACAGGTCATCGCAAGTTGCCTGTATGGCATCAGTGGTTATTTTAATGATGCCATCAAGCTCATTTTCGGTGCAATGCTGAATTTCAGTGATATTGGGGATTTTATTCACTAGGCTGGATCGAAACTGTTCCCTGAGGGCGTCCCACTTGATATTGGTTGTGTTATAGCGGAAGGTGGATAATTTGAGTGTTTTATTAAAGTTAGTGGCATTGTTATTGGAGAACGGGATTGAAAAGGTGATGGCGTTGTGGTCAGAGGAGGGACAGATGTTAGGGTCAACGCGCCAGTTTTGAACGTTTATTTGGTTCTGCCCACAACGGGAGTGGTTACTGATAAGAGTGAGGTCGACTATTGATGCTCGGGGAAGGCCATGAGTTACAGTTTCAAAAGTAGGGTTAGTGCCCACGTTGCAGATTGTGAGGTCATGTGATATTGTTAGATCAGCTATGAGGTTGCCCCTGGCGTTTGGTTGTTTACACCCCCATGATGGGTGCCAACCGTTGAAATCTCCCCCGATGATGTGCAGAGCTCCTGCCGAGTCATTGAGGAGACTTTCAAGGTGTGCAAGTGTGTTGTATTGGTCGGTCCTAGGCTCAACGTAAATAGACGATAGGAGTACCTTCCTACCAGTTCTCTGCGTCAGTTGGACGACGCTCAGGTTTGGAGTTGAAAACTTTGTGATGCCTAGCGTACCGATCCCAGTGTTCCTTATGAGAAGAGCTGCCTTGGTCGTTCTGCCAGAAGAAGGAAACTGGTAGGCAGTGTACCCTGGTACATCCCTCATAGCGTTACTGCCAGCTGGTATATAGGGTTCGCTAATAAAAGCGAAGTCATAAGCGTCCTGCCCGCTGAGATGTACTGCCATCTCCTGGTAGGCGTTCCTGCCGTGGCCTAGGTTGATTTGTAGGATGTTATATTTGTCCTTAGGTGGATTGACAATTGCCTGTGAGTCTCTATAATCCATAATTGATCCGCGACTTAACTTTGGTTTCCATTAGAGCTCGTAGTGGGCAGGTGACGGAGGTAGCGCTGTGTTGACAGGAGGTGGTGGCAGGAGAGCGGGAGTTGGTGTTGCGCGGTGAGGTAGTGCAGTTGAAGCACTTGAGTGTATTGGCAGAATCCTTGACTGGGCAGCCTGCGTATTCGTGCTCAGCCGAGGCACAGTGGGAGCACGCAATGGAGCCCTTGCAGTGCTTTTTGGTATGTCCAAATTGGAGGCACTTGAAGCACTGCAGCAAGGGGACATGCTCACATGCATGCACCCTCTGGTGGTCTATGTTGACCTTGCCTAAGGTGACTATGGCTTTGAACACTTCTGGGGAAGCAATCAGTACCGCGTTGTAGAGGTGGGACTTGCGGTTTCCTCTGCTGAACTGATAGACAAGGCCCGAGTTCGATGTGGCCTTGTTTTGAATATCAGGATTCTGCTGCAGGATGATCTCTGCCAGCAGGTCCTTGGGCGTGTCTACGCTGATACCCTTGATCATTATGGACGGTTTGAGGGTGCGTGCTGGCTCGGCAGTGACGTCGCTGAATGTGGAGTTGGATTTAGCCAGTGCTGCATCTCGTTGTACAACATTGTCAAACTCGATTCGAACTTTGTTGTTCGAGACAAACTTGGCAGCTGCTGGGGCAAAAGTCATGTCGCGAAAGGAGACAGTGCTTCTCCAGGCCTGTAGAGTTTCCGAAGGGGACTTTACTGGTTTCTTGGAAGTTATTACCATTGCAGGCCTGCTGGATGGGGGGTTCGGGCGTTGGGCGGGACGAGGCTCTTTCACGTTGTTCCGACGCGTCGCAGTCGAAGCTGCTTTACTGGCGTAGGTTTCCGGGGGGCTAGGGGTAACGGGTGCAGCAGTGGGAGCGCGATGGGGACGAACGGTGAGCTCTGCCAGCTCCTCCCGGATTGCAGCTTTAATAACTGCGACTGTTGAGGCGTTGGTAGTGACGTATGCGTCGTCACCGTCAGTCTGTGTGCTTATTGCACGGGTGTTGAGACTGCGCATAGCTGCTTGGCTGAAGGAGGGCCTTCCGGGGGAAGTCGTGTATGGGACTGACTCCGCGTTCAGTGTCTCGACTTCCCTTATGTAGTCCTGTATATGATTGCGCAGGTCGTTGCCACATTTGTCAATCGCTACTCTGTTGTGTTTGGTAACGCTCTTATTTGCGTGCAGTTGGGTGTGAATTTCGTCCAGACTGGGCTTTAATAGCGTCCAGAGACGAGACGCTCGGCCTCCGTCAGTGGAAGTTCCACTAAGCCACAGCCTGTCCATCTCGGAGGTTTCCGCGATGCTCGGGGCATCCGGCGTGAGGTTCGCCGGTGCCGCCCCGAGAGCCGCCCGCTCCGGTGTCCTTTGTGGTGTGGCTGCGGGTTTGTCCTGCACAGTGACATGAGGTCTGGGTGGCAATGTGCCAGTCTGGACGAGTTGGTCCGCTATTGCGGGAGGGAGCAAGACGTCCGGGCGATTTTCTATAGTGAAGGTCACGTTGTGTGTCCCTCCTGCAACTCCAGCTCGCTCTGGGGCAGAATTTTGCGACCCCAGTTCCGCCTCCTGAGGCGCTTGGGGCGCTTGTTCATGCTGTGGTTGCATAGCGCTTATTTCCTGGACCCCACGGGCTTTGTGAGGCGATTGGGGAGGTGTTCTGTACATTCCGCATGTGTACATATTAAGAAAGTTTAAAAATTAATAGCGGGTTAACTATAGCTCTGAAAATTATTGTTAAGCGCTCAAAAAGTAGGTCTTGTTTAGGACTCTATTTGTACCAAATTACAGATTTTTATGTCTGTAAATAACGGAGATGCGAATTTATTTCTGTGTACTTTTAAATTTTTTGAAAATGTGAATTTACGGAATGAAACAGTAATTTGCAAGGAAACAGTGTCAATAAAAGGTAAAGATATTAATAAGAACTATTGATTAAGGCAATAAAATCAGAAATTGACCGTTTGGGGACAAAGATATTGAAGCTCAAAGTGCGTTGCTAAGACACTTTTTGCAGGCGCCGAAAAATTTGGGAGAGTCTGAAAAAATTTATATGAAGAGTGTGAGAAATTTCAGGATTTAACAGCAAGGTAATTTAAAATGTACAAAGAGCTACTTAAATGTGAAAACAGATGAGGAATATATTAATAAACGGCAAAATGGCAGATGGTTGAAAATTCGAACTTTCAAAAACCACTGAAAAATTAATATCTTAAAAACTACTGAAGCTAGAGAGTTGGAAACAGCACTGAAAAAACGGGGCAACAATTCTTTAAATTATAGGTGAAAATCAGAATTTTCCAATCACTTTGGCTGAACAAAATTTTTAAAAACGTTGATTTTCTATAAAAAAGATGAGGGAGATGACTTTTTGAATTTACAGGAAAACTATTGGAGATATCGGGAAAATAGTATAGACATAAAAGATTGGAAAAAATTTAAGGAATCTAAATTGCAAAACAAAATAAAAATTGACCGGCGGAAACAAAAGTTATGTGTTAAAAACAAGATTGCTCAGAGGTTTTCATGAGGGTACGAATTTTTTGTAGAAATGTTAAAATTTAAGACTGAAGCTAAGTAGTAAGAATTTATTGTAGTTACAGGTAATTTAAAACTAATTAAAAGGAACAAAATTGAAAAAGAAAATTTGAAAAATTTTGAAAAATGAATTAATTATGAATTTTTGAAAATTTGCAAAGTTGAGTTAGAGAAAAAATTAAATAATTCCGGAACCAGAAGGGCTAGGGGGCTACAAGTGGTATCAAAAAAGTGGGGCAAATTAGGTTCACAATTGTGTCAAAATGGGTCACTTTCGTGTGTTTAGAAGTTGGTTGGTTAGGTTAGGTTAGGTTAGGTTAGGTTAGGTTAGGTTAGGTTAGGTTAGGTTAGGTTAGGTTAGGTTAGGTTAGGTTAGGTTAGGTTAGGTTAGGTTAGGTTAGGTTAGGTTAGGTTAGGTTAGGTTAGGTTAGGTTAGGTTAGGTTAGGTTAGGTTAGGTTAGGTTAGGTTAGGTTAGGTTAGGTTAGGTTAGGTTAGGTTAGGTTAGGTTAGGTTAGGTTAGGTTAGGTTAGGTTAGGTTAGGTTAGGTTAGGTTAGGTTAGGTTAGGTTAGGTTAGGTTAGGTTAGGTTAGGTTAGGTTAGGTTAGGTTAGGTTAGGTTAGGTTAGGTTAGGTTAGGTTAGGTTAGGTTAGGTTAGGTTAGGTTAGGTTAGGTTAGGTTAGGTTAGGTTAGGTTAGGTTAGGTTAGGTTAGGTTAGGTTAGGTTAGGTTAGGTTAGGTTAGGTTAGGTTAGGTTAGGTTAGGTTAGGTTAGGTTAGGTTAGGTTAGGTTAGGTTAGGTTAGGTTAGGTTAGGTTAGGTTAGGTTAGGTTAGGTTAGGTTAGGTTAGGTTAGGTTAGGTTAGGTTAGGTTAGGTTAGGTTAGGTTAGGTTAGGTTAGGTTAGGTTAGGTTAGGTTAGGTTAGGTTAGGTTAGGTTAGGTTAGGTTAGGTTAGGTTAGGTTAGGTTAGGTTAGGTTAGGTTAGGTTAGGTTAGGTTAGGTTAGGTTAGGTTAGGTTAGGTTAGGTTAGGTTAGGTTAGGTTAGGTTAGGTTAGGTTAGGTTAGGTTAGGTTAGGTTAGGTTAGGTTAGGTTAGGTTAGGTTAGGTTAGGTTAGGTTAGGTTAGGTTAGGTTAGGTTAGGTTAGGTTAGGTTAGGTTAGGTTAGGTTAGGTTAGGTTAGGTTAGGTTAGGTTAGGTTAGGTTAGGTTAGGTTAGGTTAGGTTAGGTTAGGTTAGGTTAGGTTAGGTTAGGTTAGGTTAGGTTAGGTTAGGTTAGGTTAGGTTAGGTTAGGTTAGGTTAGGTTAGGTTAGGTTAGGTTAGGTTAGGTTAGGTTAGGTGTAGGTTAGGTTAGGTTAGGTTAGGT